>MQSX02000019.1:0-301671 GCA_001939105.2 Sugiyamaella xylanicola (nom. inval.)
TCGTTGTGACAAGTTTTTACGAGACATATTTTATTGATTTTACGGAATATAGTAATCAACGACTGCATTACAAGGTATTTTCGGTCAAGTACGACTCCACAGAGCCTACACTTAGACATGCGTTTGCAGCCTACTTACTTAAATCTATTGAAGACAGCTCACGAGAATTGGCACAAACAATTGTTGATAATATAAGGGCCGAGCAAAATCCTTACCTAATCCTTCCCACTCAGGAGAGTATCGATCATCGCTCTGTGAGAGTACAACGCCCTGATCAATTCCTTATTCCCAATTTGCGTGATGATGACAAACGAGAAATGCCAGTTGACATAATTGTCGACATCAATGCAATCCCCGCCACTCCTGATAGGGATAGGATAGAGTTCTCTATCACTGAAGCTTCGTCGCATCTTAATCGCTTTGACATAGCGGCTTTGCAACCAGTTGGACCTAGCCAATACTCATTTAGAAGCATTGTGTTGCAAAACAGAACTGTTGTTAGTATGAAGACATATGTAGAGAGTTCAAGAGTCTTATGCGACAGAGAGGGAGAAATATACAAAAACCTAGAAGCGCTTCAAGGAAGAACAATTCCATATTTCTATGGAAGAGCAGCTCACGAAGCCTCTGGAATCCAAGCCCTTTTTATGGAGGACCTGAGTGAATATCGGCCCATTACAGAATTTGTCACGGATGTCATTAATGGGCTCAAAGTAGAAGACGTATCTGTCGCCCAGGAGATTAAGGGATTACGAAAGATTCAGTTGTTATATAAGACGGTGCACCGGAAATTCCAGGAGATCCATGAGCAGAATGTTATTCAGGATAACGTTACCTCTGATAGTATCTTAGTACGCTCAGTTGAGGATGTTGTCATTCGCAACTTCGAACATAGTTTGGCAATGGAAGATATCAATTCGACATTTCAAGAGGACTGGACGATGTTGCGTGAATTATTCTCTAGCCTGGAATTAATTAAGAAAAGCTAGGACTTTAGATGGAATATAGGTTGACATAGAGCCAACCGTTTCAAAAGTATAACTCATATACTTGACACAAATATTTTAATATTGCTTAGAAAAGCCACGTCTCGCCAGCCAAGGCACACTCATGTATAAGATTTATCTCTCCATATGTCGCTGTTAAGGAGAAATTCTAAACCACGCTTAAGAAATATTTATAAGCTTAAGAGACCATCTAGACATAATTATAACCGTTAGATAGTAATGAAAAAGTCTAGGCCATGGCAAAGGAGCAACAAAACCTATTGGTGATTGTTGTTTCGTTGTCGCGAAGAGGTTCGTTGAAATTTCGACAACTTGGGCCGCATTGAAATGAACCTTTTGAGCTGCTCGACCATTCATAAGTCTATGCCAGTTGTGGGACCTTGATCACAGCTTTGAAGCAGAGGGGCATATCGATCAGTATATCAGGAAGCGGGAAGTAGGGACTTACTCGTTTGGATGATGACATTGCATTCCAGATGCCATAATCATTACCAGTAGTATATTAACATCAGGGAATTTTTTTGTTATTTCATCGCTGCACTGCTTTCAATGAAAAGCCATATTTACCCATCTCCGCATTGAACCTAAAGACCCTTTACTGATAAGAATTACTTGTAGCCTGATGAAACAGACTCGTGTGAGGTGCCTATATCTTATTTTCTTTCCAGGCTAAACACTCATTGGAGTACGAAATTATATCGCCTCCGACAGTGCTGTAACAAGATGCCGGATTATAAATGATATATGATCTGTAAAGTTTTTTTCTATTTCTGCAATGTCAGTTGAACGGAGTTGCTGCCATCATAACCTCTAAATAATGTCAGTATATAGATAGAATATATAGTAACCAATTAGTCCTCGTCTTGCTAAAATGATGTTTTAATCAATAACTATTGCTAGGCATACACAGGATAGTTCTCTCGACCCCAACCTACCGTGATATTTTATTCTTCGAGGTTCTCTGATTCTGCGTGTTCAAATGCACATCCAGCTCCTCTGACCAGTTGACAACCTACTCTTCACAAGAAAAATGAGTCTCAGTCTTCAGGAGGCGGCTGTAAGTACAATGAAACGTGGAAAACAGCTCATTGCGCATGCGAGCACTCTGTGCTATAGTTAGAATAGCCCGACCGGCTTCAATGGCGCCAATTGACAGAATCTCGTCACGAACCCTGGTCGCACATTCTAACATCTCTTCCAGCGAAAGTGGGCTCAAAGTCCCTCATTCACTCCGCTGTTTCCACTATCAGCGCAGGGCCAATATGCTACCTTGCTTGTCATACTAGGTATGAATATTTCTGGCTGAAATTGGTTCCTCGTGTCGAATGCCTCCGGCGGCTGGGGCTGTGCCCCAGACCCCCTTGCTCCTGCTTCGCAGGAGATTTCTACAACGGTCGACACCCGACTCGAGCGCAGCGAGAGGAGCAGCGGGGTCTGGGGCGAAGCCCCAGCCGCCGGAGGCATCAGACATTCCCAAACCTGGCCCAGTCTTGCCCAAGAACTATCCTTCTAACAATTGTCCCAGGTATTGCTCTCAGCGCAGTGTTTATTCTCAGTGAGAAAGGAACTGCCCGTGGAACTATCCGTGCTTTCTTCATGTCCGTTCTTGCCTCGTTGGCTTTTGGGTATGTATGGTGCTCTGGGAGGGTTCATGCCTCCGGTGGCTGGGCTCCGCCCAGACCTGGTTGCTCGAGCTTCGCTCGAGAGACTGAATATCTGTCTAACTGGTTTAGTTTTGGGGGGGTCTTTTTGATTGATGCGGTGGGGGTATACACTTAGGTTGTTGACTCTGAGCGGATTTGCGTTGCGGGCGACAAAGTTGTATTTAATGAATGCATATTTAAAATAAATAAGGCTAAGGCTTCCAATATCACTAGCATTATAGGATCCGCCTTTACAAGCGTGCCATGAGATATTATAGCAAGGGCGGAGCTCGAGCTCTTTGGTATCGAAGTGCGTGCTATCCCCACATGATTCAGGGTCCAGTTGCACCCTGCGCCGCAGGAGCCGCGCAATCGACGCTAGACCTATATAAGTCAGGGGAGAAGAACTGAATGTTAGATTGCTATCCACTTATACTATCATAAGAAGTGATCAATTGACAGAATGTTTACCAGAAATATAGCGAGAATTGCACGACAAAGACCTGGAGTGGTTGCAAGCGTGTCTGCATCGTCAGTCTCTTGGACGAGATCATTTGTGCAGTTGAGACAAGTGCCCACCAGCATCTATGGCCACAATGTGGCCGATAAGAAAAGGGTGAAGCTGTCTCTGTCCAAAAAGCCAGAGGCAGTTTGTATTGGCACAATTCCAAATAGCGCGATAGCTAGTTTTGAAAAGGCATTTGAAGCTGAGAAGGAAGCCAAGAATGACCAAGATGATAGAGACATGCATTCGAGCGAACTCCTAAATCCAGAAGATTTCTCTTCGTGTGACGAGTTTCTCGACATTGCACAGAAGACTATAGGGGCCCATATCCAGAACTGCCCTGTATTCTCGCAATTGGCCTCTGCCGAGCAAGGAGAAAAGTCGCTCTACTTCCACATCTACGACCTGCGGCGCCCTCCCCCATACGGTCGTATCCCCGAAGTCGAGGATATCATAGGCACCGTCCGTCTCGAGAGCGGCAAAATTGCTCCTCACTCGTATGAGCCAAACAGCATGTACCGCTCAGTGACCCCCTACGGCATCTTCACCGTCTCAGACTACATCAACGACAAGATCCGCTCCGAATGCGAAAAGACGTCCGCCTGAGATGTCCGTTCAATGCTCATGTAAATAATATCTAATACAGCGATATTGCTTGGCGGGTGGCTCTTGCCTCCGGCGGCTGGGGCTACGCCCCAGACCCCGCTGCTCCTCTCGCTGCGCTCGAGTCGAAAGTCGAGGGTCCTCGCAGTCTCCTGCGAAGCAGGAGCTACGGGGTCTGGGGCAGCGCCCCAGCCGCCGGAGGCTGCTCTCATCGGATGAGTAGTATTCAGATATATAAATAATAAGGTGAGATAAGACAGTCATAAGAGTCAGGTGTCGAGGAAGTCTCGTCTGACGTTAAGAAGGCTTGCCGGGTGGTAGCCCTGGTCTGAGAGCTCCCACACGAGCTGGGTGCTGTGCTCGGCCAGCTTCTGGAGCGACGGCACGGCGGACTTTCCTTGGGATACCAGGATGGCCGAATTGAGCTCTTCGGCCAACGGCATCAGCTCCTGCTTGCTGACGATGTATGCGAGTTCTGGCGACGAGCCAGGATCTTCGTAGGCCAGCAGTGAAAAGATCGTTGACAGGGTGCTGGTAATGACCGGGTTGGTATCATTCTTGTACTCCTTGCGCAGGTCCTGTCCGTACTGTATGGCGGCATTGAGGTATTCGCGGTGGTTGCTTGATGAGGCACTCGAAGACCCCGATGGAGAGCTTGATAGGGTCTCTAATGATTGGTCTGACGAGTGGGATGATGACGGGATGGATTTTCTCACGAGAGCTACAAACTTGCGACAGAGAATTTTGAACTTGATGAGATAATTCTCCTCTAACACAGTGGGATAAAACACGTTCAATAGTTTGAGAGCACCGTCAATGTCTTCTTCGAGAATGTATGACCGGATTCGTTGTCGATTGACCACATCCAGTTTTATCTTCTTCTCTTCTTCATTAAGCAGGTCATCCTCGTTCTGACCAGCGTTACTACTACCATCACCATCCCCTGCCTCGTCTATATCCATTAGAGAGTCATCTTGTTGTTCGAAGTTTATGGCTTTTTCTTCGGTCTTTCTTTCCTTTTCAAAGGCTTTGGCAGTCTCAATATATCCGACGTGGTTGAAATATGACGACACAATATCTTTGATAAAGCCCCAGTCTTTATTGTTATCGTCTGTCGCCGTATTTGAACTGAAACGGCTGTTCGAAGCGGAGGAGGTGGACGACGACGATGGAGATAAGACGACGTTTTCAATCATACGCGATGGTGATTTAGCCAGGTTGATTTGGGTCAGCACTTTGTTCTTCATAGACGTAACATACTCTTCGATATCGAATCTAAACTCCTCACTGCCAAAGTTCGTGTGGACGATTTCTCCAGTTTTCAGCCCAATAGAAG
Source organism: Sugiyamaella xylanicola (nom. inval.) (assembly GCA_001939105.2). Taxonomy (NCBI): domain Eukaryota; kingdom Fungi; phylum Ascomycota; class Dipodascomycetes; order Dipodascales; family Trichomonascaceae; genus Sugiyamaella; species Sugiyamaella xylanicola (nom. inval.). The sequence goes on from MQSX02000019.1 coordinate 5,095, forward strand.
GAAATAAGATTCCCTTTACGTCTTGGAACGCGGTGCCCAATGGCAATCCGTTCTTGGTATAGAAGATAGAATCCTTGTAGAAGTTGACTCCGCAACCAATGACATCGCCTACATTAATTTTCGAGCCATAGCTCTTAGAGGGGCTCTGGCCAGCGGAAATACGTCCGTCGTCGCCGTGATATCCCCACGATCTGCTGTCTAGTCCGGGTACTTTTGTCAGGCCTGCTTCAATGTCGCAGATTCCTACTGAAATGAACTCTTCTATGCCGTGTTCTAAAACTTCGACTTCATAGTAAAATATACCGCATAGAGGTGGAATAGCATGGCTAGTTTTCAATACCGCTACGCTATGTGGAGAGGACGAGGAGCTAGGTTTGGTCTGTACAACTGAATAATCGATTCTTGTTCCTTCGCTATCCAGCCCGACATTTTGATCGATATCAGGTTTAGCCCAGCGAGAAGGAAGTGGGGGCAATCCAATGTCCTTTCGACTGGGCAATGAATAATCTGCATTGGCGCCCAAACGAGATGTGGATGAGCCACCTATAGATGACGTTGATGATGACAACAGCTTAGCTGTGCCAGTTGATGAGGAGGGGCTGAAAAGAGAATTGGAACTGTTAATAGGAGGTGAAGTGGTAGAGGATGTTAATGACGATATCGACATAGACGACGCTGTAGAGCCTGGACCAGCTGTCAGTCGTCGCAATCCCGAAGTTTGCTGTTCTTCACTTGAAGCTCCTGTGCTATTGATAAGATTAGCATTTCCATACGATGTACTGGATCCGCCAGATACCGCAGACGAGCCAGTAGTAGATCCGCTGAGACTACCTGAACTGCCTGAACCACCAGATCCACCAGATCCACCAGACCCACCGCTATCGGATCGTACACCACCGATGTCTATTATCGTCAGATTTCCATCTCTGTACACCCTTCTATTAGCACTGGACCTGAGATATGAATCCAAGAGTGAATCGCTAGAAGACGTCGATTGTGCTGACGACGAGGACTGGGCAGCTGGTCGTGGATACTGCCACATACCCAAAGCATCGAGCTCAGCAGCCCTTCGTGAAGGGAATATTTGTGGAAGATTGAACTGAGAGGCATTGACCTCTGGCTCGCGATGGCCTCCACCAATCCCACTATCTCTGCCACTGCTGGCACTTGCCGACTCTGATGCTGCTCCAGATGCTGTTCCAGACCCAAGTCCAGCACTCAATCTCGAGCTCGTAGACGTAGAACTGGTGCCATTTCCCGATCGCACCAAGCCAGCCGATATTGTACTCGCACTGCTAGCTGCTGTGGGAGTTCTACTGGCGGAGGCAGCTGCAGAAGCAGATGTAGTCACACCAGCCAACTTTCCCCGCAAATGACCAGTCGAAATAGAATGAACATCGCCAGAAAACAGCCTATCCTGCTCTAAAAATGAATAATACCGTTCCCCATAGGCCGTCAGCGCCAAATACCCCGGTATCTGCGGCACATTGAGGCCTATATTTAGTGGGTCTGAAAGGACACTGACACTACCACTAACACTCGCACCAGCAGAACCCGGCAATGCAGCACGTCCATCGTCGTCAAACCGCGAGTCGTCAGGACTGCCTCCACTGCTAGCACTCGCTGTGTCCGTTGAGCTCGAAGAGCCTCTGTTCACAGGGCTCATCTGTCGATGTTAGAATCTGACCGGTAGAGGCTGGAGGGAGGGCAATGCCTCCGGCGGCTGGGGCTGCGCCCCAGACCCCACTGCTCCTCTCGCTGCGCTCGAGTCGAGCGTCTACCATCCCAGCAACTCCTGAGAACCAGGAGCAATGGGGAGGACCCCAGCCACTAGAGGCAGGTTCCCGCCAACTTAGCCCTCATGAACCTACAATTTCGAACTGGTTTGATCCCTATAGATTATTAGGATCGTAAATTGAAAATATAAACAATAGTTAGAATGAAGAGAGGAAAAAAGAGCAAATAAGAATAAAATCGTCCAGGAAGTCTTCGTCGTCAGGTCGATTTGATAAGCGAAGTGGGTTGTTGGCGCTTGTTGCCCTCTGTGGAGAGACCTACTGCAGCTTCACCTGCGGTTGCGAACCCACCCGCCAGCGCGCCTCCTGCTCACTGTTGACTGGGTGGGGGTGTCCACCAACGGCTGGGCACTGCACTGCTCTAGACCTACGCCTTACAACTCCTGCGAAGCACGAGCAACGAGGTCTGGGGGCAGAGCCCCAGCCGCCGGAGGCATCAACGGGGATGACCGCTGCTCAGCAAACAGAGCCTGGGCTCAAACTGGCTGTGACAAAGCAAAAGTAGCAGTAAAAAACTGGTGACTTTTGGGTATCATTCGGAATCCAGATTATCTCCATCCCTTGTTCGACCGCTATTCTCCTGTGCAAGAATATAAGGGTGCATACAAGAAGCTTATCTTATCGCGATAACGTCTCGCAGAAGTGGTTGTCTATAACATCAATGCGTGATGTGGTGCCAAAGGGTATCTCTAGTACTCAATTTTATCGACCCATACTACGATTTGATAACCGATATCCTTAAATGAAATTTTAACTGGCCAAATGTGAAAATACTGTTTCTGAACATAATAGATTTAGGGGCGCTGCCGTATCATCCTATAATGGAAATTTCAGGGGCTTATCGTGAGATGGAGGCTGTGAAACTGTCACTGGTGGCTCCTACGATTGAATCCCGTTGAACTACATGTGCATGGTTTTTATTCCTTGCTTCTGGTGTTGAGACAGTGTTAGAGGTAATTCTAGACCTTATATATACATATATGGCTTGATACTCAAGAGCTTACTGAGAGATATCTTTAATATGTCTCTTCTACCGTAGCTTGTTCCTGGCTCTACCTTAAATTTTGAATTTGACCCCTCGTTATGTTTGATCAGTATACGACCGTGGGGGCTTAAACTATTTCTTGCCTGCAATATGTTCCTTTCACAGAAAATATACAGAACAACTATATTTATCTACCTAATAGAATACTTCCCTTCAAATTATCTTCAAATTACTTACTTATTTAAAAAATCTACTCGCTTTCACTGCAATCAAGCTCCTCTCGATCGAGCTTGGGATTCTTAATCAATTCAAGACTGAGAATTAGCTCTTCAAGCATCGTCCAGTCATCTTCCATATCGCAATCCTCGTCTTCCAAGAGAGTGCTATACTGGAACTCTGTTATAACGACATCATTTGGTGAACGTACGAATATGGCATTCTCAACGGCACAATTATGAATCACACCTAACTCGTGGATCTCTTGATACTTCAGTTTTAGAGTCCTGTACAATAATTGGATCTCCTGGAGGCCCTCGATTTCGCGGTCAATGGAAACATTTTCTTGGGTTAGCTCCGTTACAAGATCGGTTACGAAAGTTGTAATAGGCTTATACTCACTCAAGTTTTCAATGATCAGTGATTCTACAAAAGCTTCTCTGTGCTTCATTCTTCCATAGAAAAATGGGATTGATTTTCCTTGAAGATGCTCTAGTCTTCGGTACATGGCTTCTTCATTGATTAGCAGTCTTTTATCCGTATATAAGTAGGTTTTAATATTGACCATGGAGTCATCGTTTAATAGCATGCTTATTAGTGAACGATCATCATCCTCTGTAGGTTCCAACTCTCCGACGTCTAGCGTATTAAAAAGCTCAAGAGCTTCAGCAGCTACAAATCTAATTTTGTTCCTTGTTGAAACCGTAGGTGACGCAGGTTTAATTATCTCTAGTTCAACTTGTATTTCTCGCGTTTTGCCACTCCCAGAGGGATCAGAAAAGTTGTATTCAGTGGGACGCTCTATTACCACTTTAAGGTTGTTCATAGTCACTTCTTTTGGAAGTACTAAATATGGATCAGATTCGGCCCTAATAGCGTCAACTATTCTCTGTCCCAGCTCCTCTGGATTTTCATTTGAACATCGAAGTATGTAGGCAGCGGCGGCTTTCCTAACAGTCAACTGTGTAGAGTTATGCTCAACAAAGAACATCTTATAATGTAATTCGCGGTTTTTGTATTCAGTAAAATCAATGAAATAAGTCTCATAAAAACTAGTCACAATGAAGTGAGTGATTTTCTTGTGAAGTAAACAGAAACGAAGTTCATCGAGCACTAGATACCAATGGCGACTCCCGAGGCATAATCGCAAATTAGTATGAGACCTATAATATGTGATACCCACCAATGGAGTTGATTTACCACTCTGGATCAGTTTGACGGTGTCTAAACAGTTGAAACAAAAGACATTAGTATAATCGAGTCTATCAAGATGAACAAACTTTTGATTAGTTTGTGAAAACCGCATTTTTAGTGATTTTTTTCTACCCTTGGCAACAAGAATTGGCTCCAAAATACAATTTACTATTGTTTCGAATACGCAAGACATCAATTGTTCCGTGTCAAATAAGTGGTATTCACGTTTGAAAAATGATGTTCTCTTTTTGGCCACTATCTGATAACCATGGGGTCTTATTTTGAGAAAACAATCCGGATTTGTGGCATCCAGTCTATCATTGAACTCTTGAACCAGACCAAGTATAGCAGTACTAGTCCAAAAACTACCGTTATATAAGTGGCCACCATTAGTTCCTGTATGGACCGTCTCATCACGATATAAAGTAATGAACACATCTTCGAGGGGCAATCCAACATACACTTTTGCAGATCTTAGTGACCATTCTCCACCTTTAAAATCTCCGAGTTTTCCAAGTGATAGCTCTTGATTCAAAAGTCGATCAAGGTCTCGATACGGCCCTTTTCTAATGAACACTTCCGATTCTGTCATACTAAGACATTCCCGATGATTCATTTCTAGTTTTCTTGCATATTTTAAGTCGTAAGTGAATTTTTCTTTCACCCATTGGATGAGGTAGTTCACTTTTTGCTCTCGTTTCATTGGATCTTCTTCAGTCACCTTTGTACTCAGATCTTGGCAGTGTTTCTCAAGATCAGAATTCGAGGTATATAGTATATCTAAAAACTTCTCCTTGTAAGCGAAAGGGGACTGGTCGAGGAAATCTGATACGAGTTGGGGTTTTCTATAAGGCACGTATAGTGAGTTGCGGAGATCAATTTGAAGTTGCACTTGGGTACGTCCAGTTTTTGTCGAATCGCTTATATCATCTTTTTCAATCCCAAAGTCTTGTAAGCTGAAATTAAACTCGAGCTTATTACGATCTTCCGGCAATATGACATTGCTTCTGTTTATAACTTTGTCATCCGATTTGGATTTCTTAGAAGGCCGTTCCTGATCTTTCTTCTTCCCTATTGGATTCTCCTTCTTGCTTGAGCTTCGTTTAACCATTTTCAATCGCTGGTATTATGAAAGACGTTAAATTATCATATGTTGGCTGCAGGCAGTGCGATATTTATGGTATCGTGTTCACCAAAAACCTAATGTGAAATACAATAAATAAGCTATCTTGAAACGCTCTAAGAGAGAAAATACCAGTTGAGGTTGCTATGTGTCCAATATCATGTTCAGCTCGATAGAAGGCTTTCAAACTCCAGCAAAATGACTAGTATCAGTTTATTTTCTATTTACAAAACACTATAATATCCAATTCCTTAGAAACGGCCTTTCACAAGCTCTATAGCAAAAGGGGCTACGTAAGTCGTTAGTATCGGCTACAGCAGCCACACGTCTGGGAGAAGCTCCACACGCAGGGGCATGTACAGGTCAGCTACTTACCAGCCCACAGAGCAGCTGCGATGTACACAGCTTGTCTGATGATGTTATTGGCTTGTTGAGTCAACTGCTGAAGCTCTTCGGCTGAAGGGGTGGGTGGTGGTCCGCCAAACATTTTGGTTTCTGTTTGATGATTCCTTTATTGCTACGGGGAAGGTGAATGGGATAAGGCTGTGGACTCAGAATTTTTCAACATGAATCGCCATGGGTAAGGGGGCACGGCAGTGCAGGTGGTGAAGTAGCTCAGATTCAACGACGAAGAGAGATCTTGGAGAAACAGGCGACAGAGTAGCCAAAACTACGAAAATTATACATCATACAATGTCAGACGAGGAATCGCGACACGCTGCTGCGGATGAGCAGCTGGACAGCGAAGTGGACGTTGCAGGTGCTGCTAATGAAGCAACCGACAGCACTGTCGAGGGATCTCGCGGTGATGCTGAAAACTATGATGAAGAGCAGGCTGGTGATGACGACCGGGAAGCAGATGGTGAGGAAAAAGCTGATGCTGCAAAAGATGATGAAGTAGAAGACGACGAAGCACAGGCAGGTGAAGAGGGAGGTGAAAACGAAGACGAGGAAAATAATGATACGAATAATAATGGCAAATCCAACTATGGCGATTCCGATAGCGAACTGTCAGATTTAGATGAAGATGCATTTGGTGAGGATGAAAAACTCATTGACGAGTCGATATTCAACTCCATTAAATCTCATAAAAGAGCCGGTGGTTCATCAAAGTCTACTACAAAGAAAGAGAAAACACGACCCAAGAAGTCTCATTTAGATGGAGATATTGTCTCTGATGACGACGACTATCCTGCCAATTATCAAAAGGAATCCCTCGAAGACTTAGATCCTGAAACGAGAGCTCGTCGTGAACTGGAACAGAAGCTCGACGCTGCGCTTAAGAAACCGTCGTCGAAACGGAGAAAGTTAGACGGTGATGATATCGAGCAAATGCAAGATGAGAAGATTTCGAATCTGCGTGAACAGATGCGAGGAGCTGCCATTGCTGATGCCGAATGTATTAAGAACGGAGTTCCGGCTATAAATAAGCTGAAGCTGTTACCAGCAGTTCGAGATGTCCTTAACAAGCAGAATCTTGCTGATAGTATTTTAGACAACAATCTTCTCGAGGCTGTAAGACAATGGCTCGAGCCACTACCTGATGCCTCGCTACCTGGCTACGAGATCCAAAAAGAGCTTTTCGCCGCAATCGATCGACTTCCTATCAAAACCATTCATCTACGGGAATCTGGACTTGGAAAAGTCGTTCTATTCTACCAGAAGTCCAAACGTCCTCAACTGAACATCAAGCGTACTGCTGACAAACTCATCGGCAAATGGACCCGTCCCATCATGGGACGATCCGACAACTACCGTGACAAAGAGGTTGTTAGCAGATCCTACGACCCCTACGAGATGGCCCGTCAAATCGCACTTGGCGGTCGCAGAGCCTCGACACACGAACAAGTCAGTCTTGCCGAAGAGGCAGCTGCCAGACGTAACCGTGCAGCCATCCCCACAGTCAAACCCGTAACTTTCGACGTCGCTCCACAGTCAAACCTCTCGACCCAATTCACCGCACGCCGACCCACAGGCGAAGACCAGTTCAGAAAGATCAAGCAGCGCATGACAGCCAGTCGAAGCGTGAAAGCACGGAAATCTGGCGTCAGCATCGAAGGCAAGGAACTCAAGCACTAGTCTCAGCTGTAACTGCTTCACTTCATACTGTTTATATTAATGTAATTACGATCTCTTTTTTGACGTATGCCTCCGGCGGCTGGGGCTGTGCCCCAGACCCCATTGCTCCTCTCGCTTCGCTCGAGTCGGGCGTCGACAGAGCCAGCAGTCTTCATACGTGCGATCCGTGATATTCTCCTGCGAAGCAGGAGCAGCGGGGTCTGGGGCAGCGCCCCAGCCGCCGGAGGCAAATTGCCAGTGCTCGTCGTTTCCATATGCTGATTTGTGACAGAGGTAGAGAAGATACCCTGAGCGATAGGGTGCTATGCAGGGACTGCGTTTTGGCTTGATGTGCAGGTATAATAGAAATGCATGCATGTTGGTGAGCGACATTCGCGTCAACAGATAAACAAACATTGGCATACAATGGAGGCCTTTCCGTGGCTGGCTCCTTTTGGAGAGAGCGGGCATCATGATTTGGATCTGGTAAATAGCGAGCGTGCGAGGCTTGCGTTGCTTGAAAAGCGCGATCGTTTGAAGGTTTTGCTGAAGCGGACACAGGATGATGTCAATAGGCTGAAAACTGCAGCATCTGAGGATGTCGATGCTGAGCAAGGAGATGGTGATACAGTAATGGACAATGACCCTCTAGATCCGACTCTGATAGAGAATCTGCTACAGTCTAATGATTCACAATTAGCTGCGTGGACTCGGGACAATCCTGAAGAAGAGGATGAGTCTGATGAAAATCACGCTGATAATGACAAAAGCACACCATCGATGTCAGAGGACAAGTTTCTGCCGATTAGAGAAGGACCGGAATCAAAGTTCTTACTAGGACTTTTCCATGGCCTCACTTTCAAGTCCACAGACTCGAAACTAATATCGAGGAATGTTCATCTGAACGAATTCAGTGGCAGCTGTAGTAGTCGCTCAACCACGCCTGCTACGCGTACAGGAGCTGAGAGCATTGTTTTGTTTAACTTCCATGTTTCGATGTACGTAAAGCTCCCTGAAGAACAGATAGAGTCGTTTCAAATTCGAGTGTCCCCTTGGGTTCGCAAAGAAATTGGCTCGTTTCTAGACCAGATGCAGGAGGCGGGAAACATCAGCTTCTGTTTGCACGGGCTGGCCCAATATGCGAACCTGTCCCTGAAACGCTACGCTGTCTTCAGCGAGCTTGCTTCGAAATATGGCTCCTCAGACCTGTTCTGGAAGAAATCCCATTTCATAACACTCGTGTCGCCCAAAGCAAAACTAACGCTACGGTGGCGTGTCGAGATAGACGACATGGCAAATGCTCGTTCTAGACTCGACCTTTCCCTCTCGTTACCTCCAGGAAGTAAGTTATCAGAATGCCTTCTGGCTTTTTCCCATTTCGAAGATTGACGTTATAAGGCAGTACTAACTAAGTTCTAGTAGCACAGAGACACTCTAAGGTATTCCAATCTCTTTTAGAGAAGAAGGGAGTGTATCGCGCTGTATGTATGATTTATGACAAGATTAACTAATTAATGACCTGATGAACCACTTTACACGAGTCCCTTTCCGCCTCCGGCGGCTGGGGCGCTGCCCCAGACCCCGCTGCTCCTCTCGCTTCGCTCGAGTCGAAACCACGACGGCCCCAGAATCTCCTGCGAAGCAGGAGCCACGGGGTCTGGGGCAGCGCCCCAGCCGCCGGAGGCACAGGCACAGCGGTAGTAGGTGAAGAAAGAAGTTGCATGTTAGTATGGTATCTACATTCAAGTGGCCACTTCCTGTAATAAATTATGTACTTCCATGACGTCGGTTCGGGAAGACGCTGGTTCGGGTTGGGCTGGCGATGTTTGCGTTTCAGGGTCGTGCTCCGTCTCGCCATCGACCTCGGCCCTTCCATTAACAATGGCCTCGGTTGGTCCATGTCCTTCTTCGATCCATTGAAGCGAGCGTTGCAGTGCCTGGGAGATGGCTGTCTGTTCTTCACCGTAGTCACCTGGGAACTGGTCCACAGCTTGTGCGAGGCCTGGTGGCAGAATTGTGGACTTTTTGCGCCTCTTTCCGCGATTAGAGGTCGACTGGGCCCCTTCGCCAGCAGATGCTGCCAACACAGCATTATCATATAGACTGGCAGAGATAGCCGAGGCTGAACCAATCAGCACCGATTCCTGCTGCTGAAGCATTGTTATATCGTCGTCGGAATTGTACAGAGCATCCTTGTCTTTGATCTTAGACCATGTACGTCTCAGAGCACCTTGTCGACGACGGACGAGCTTTCTGCGCTCGTACTTTTCTTGTAGCATTTCTTTGATACGCTGGCGAACCAGCTTTTCGCGGCGCTCTTCATCCTTGCTTCGCTTTACTAGTTTGACTGTCAATTTCACTTTGTTTTTCTGACCTACTGGATGCTGGAGCTGTTGTTGCTGCAGATGCGGATGTTGCTCTAGTTGATATTCGTGTTGCTCCTGATGTTGAAGGTCTTCGGATGGTATATGGCGGTTGATCTCACCGTCGTTGTATGCCGAATCGGCGTATTCGTCATCTTCGCCAATTTCTTTGTAGTTGTAGGCTGCTCTGGCACGTAGCGTTCGCTTGGTAGGGGTACCCACCTTCTTCTTTTTTGCTCCTCCGCTAGGGGTGCTACTGTCTTCAAGATGTCGTCTGCCGCCTCTGCCTGTAGATGTTCCACGACGTACCGGTGTCTCTCCAAGCGGAGTATTCAGCGAGGTGTTGGCTGAATCGGTTCCTTCCACCATACCAGCTGCTAACTGTGCTATTCCACTACCATCATCAGGCACTTGATTAGTTTGAATTAAATACTGAGCACGTACTTTGGTCATCTCAGAACCAAACTCTTTTTCTGAAATTGGGTCGACATTCTCCAATTCAACCTCCTCGGGCGACAATCTTCGAAGGGCAGGTATTCGTTGTCCGTCTTGTTGGCCAACACCAAATGGATTAGCCAACAACTGCTCTCTTGAACCGTCTGTCTCGAGATATGCATAGACAAGCCACAAAAATGCTCTTGCTCGACTCTCACTAGAAAGCTCTTTGTTCATAATCAAATCGAAAAACTCGAAGTTATCAGTAAAATATGTCTCTTCTACTTTAGAAGCATACGTGGATAACAGAAAGAGTAGATTGATAGGATTGGTGCGTGGTTTTGCTCGTCCTTCCGCCATAAGATCTTCCAATGTTCCTGGCTCGGGTCTATCTTCGCAAGCTCCTTTTAGAATACTCTTTAATCGAGGGGCATCTTGTAGCTGTTTATAATCAGACTGATTAGATCTGGACTGTAGTGATGGAATTGGATGGTACGTTCTGAGTTGAGCTTTCATCTCAGGGAAAAAGTTGAGTGTCGTATTCATTCGGCCAACATTTACCAACAAACACACCATGGCCATATTCAAACCAGCCTTCTTATCACCTAGGAGCTTCTCACGAAGAACTTTCGAGCATTTAGAGGACCTAGCCATTGCATCAACGTATATATCGGCAAAAGTATAGTTGTTGCCTGAGCCAGCGTAGCTATTGCCAAACACCTCAGCTGAGTTGTTGAAGACAGAACTCAGGAAATCATACTGGATATCCACTCTCCAAAGCGGTTCACCATCGCCCTTCTTCAAGTGACGCACTTTAGTTGCTATTAGCAAAGTCTGGTATGTCCGGTTATAAGTTCGCTTTGAACCGCTAGAAGGAGTCGATGCTGCTGTCGACGAGCCGTCTTGGGCACTTCCATTAGCTACACCAGAAGATCCTGTGATTGATGGCTTGCGGCCTGGTTTACCGCCTTTTCGTTTGATTTTCCCTCCACTTTTGGGTGTAAAGATATCACCGGAATCTGGACCACCAGTACCCTTGGAAATAGAGCCCCGTTTGCCCTTGACACGAGGTGTGCTGGTCATCTTCACATCTTCAGGGTGAACAAAACTGTCCATTGTCTGTCCAACAATGTTCAAGTCGTAGGCTCCAGCATCTGTGTCAACACCACCGCTTCCACTACCTATGGCAGTATTACTTGTGTCAGCAGCAACAATATGACTAAGTGCACCAGCAGTAGACGAACCCTGAACGGAAACATTGGGTCCACCAGGGACAGATCCTTGAGGGTGTTGGGGCTGAATGAGAGGTTTCACATCATTCTCATCATCATTCAACAAACCGGCCACAGAGAAAGAAGACCGTTTAGGATGGTCCTGGTGTTGTTCAGCATCACCATCTTGAACAATTCGATCACCATTAGGCTGAAGACTTACAGGGATATGAACTATCATACTGGGTCGTCTCGTATTTTCCATTTTCTGGACGGAAAAAATATGTTTGAACTAACCCAAATACCACCTCGTTCCAGCCAATTTTTGCTTTGTCACTTTTTCACTCCCCCACCAACTTTGTTCCTGCTCCCGCCGTTTCACGCTACTCCCACTATATATACTCAGTCGGGCATGAAATGCACGCTTCGCATAGGTTGACATAACCAACATGGTGAAGTGCAGCCGCGCGTTCTCCAGCAACTGGCCACAAGTCTTTGGCCTTGTCATGTCATCTCTTTCGCTGGCCACGGCTGGACCCCAGTGCTGGTGAACCGTGGGGTGGGTGCGCCTCCGGCGGCTGGGGCGCTGCCCCAGACCCCGTTGTGCTCGCTTCGCGAGCCTCTGAACCGAGGCGTCTGAGTTTAATTTTACCTTGCATTGCTAATAATAATATCACCTGTATCTACATATTCTCAAGGGTCGTACTTCCTGTTCGCTTTCCACCAGCCAACCCCGTAAGTGACCCCCAATATATCCCAGGCCATGGTGGCCACCCAACGCCCGACTCGAGCGAAGCGAGAGGAGCCACGGGTCCGGGCAGAGCCACGGGTCCGGGCAGAGCCCGGCCGCCGGAGGCATGCCAGTCAACGAGTTGGTAATAACAGGATTAGATTTCTACTGTAACAGTTTGGTTTCATCGCTGTCGACGTCATGGTCCCGCGAGGAGGAGCTGGTCGAGCCGTGGGACGCCTCGTCGTCGTCGAGGTCGCTAGCGTCGCTGTCGACGCGGAAGATCTCTGTTTCTTCGTCTAGTTCTTTTGATTTGGCGTATTTGTCGTAGATGCCTCGGCTGGTTTTTTGCGATTTGGCGTCTTCTATGTTTGGGCTTGGGGAGCGCGGTGGTAAGCCGTCGTCTTCTCCGTCGTGTTCGTGGTTGTCGCCATCGTCGTCGCTTTCGTCGCTGTCGACTCCGAAAAGTTCGCGTTCCTCCTCTGCCTCAGCAGCCGATGGGATCAAATCGAATTCGTACGTGGAAGCTCCTTGTTTACCTCGTAACTTGGCAAGGAGACCTTTTCTTCTTGAAAGAAATATGTAACTCACGACGCCGAGAATGAATCCTGCGATTAGCAGAATCGATCCATAAACCCATGAAAGCGTCTTTCCAGTAAGTCCAAAGGTGGGGATTAATGACCAGATAGACGATGGACTTCCCGTCGCGGATGCTGTGGCAGCTGCTGAGGTGGTCGTAGATGGCGCCGAGCTGATTACAGGCTCTTTATCATCGGCACCAGGCTCTTCTGTGGTAGGTGTGGACGATGTGACTGGAGTTGCTGTTGGTGATTCTGTGACTTGTGCTGGTGGTGCTATTGATTCCGTGGTGGGCGATGGTGCTGGGGGCTCTGGAGCTGCAGGCGTGTCTGTAGCAGGTGGAGCAGGTGCTGACTCGGTGGCAGGAGGCAGTTCTTCAACAGGAGGAGCGGTACTCACTGGAGGTGTGACCTCATTATCAGGCTTGTCTTCATCCAGAGTAAATAGAGTGGCTTTACTGGCGTCAATAGCTTCTCCCCAAAGCTTCAAAGTCCAGTCAACAAACTCGCCACCGACATTCTCTTTCTTGTTATTATAAACATGCAATTCCCAGTCTCCCACGCCAGATTCTCCCCAATGAACTACGCTCATAAATGTCCAATCGATAATTCCAGCGTTAGAAGTGTCCTTCCCTCTTGGAGCGGCCAATTCAGACTTGGTTCCGTCTGGGCTTGTTAACACGACGGTTAAGGAACCTCGGCTACTATGTTTGATATTCACGAGAACATTGACATGCTCAACTCTCGCAACATTGGCATTGTTCATATCATCTTTTGTCACACTAATCACAGACTTGGCACCTCCATTAACTCCATCAGGATCAAAGTTGACTGGTTTATTAACCACGGCTTTTGGCGAGAAGAACCAAGTTTGTGGCTTGACAGGCTGCCACTCTTTAGCACGTTCCACAATGGCATAGGCATCGAGCTTACCATACCCATATTGGTGATGGAAATGTTTTCCAATGCTTGTTTGTTGCCAACCAGGTTCGTTTAGTCTGAATGGCACTGCCGTATCTACAGCAAGATATTGCAAGTCTCGCCACGACATGTCGGGCCTTGCCTGAAGGACAAGAGCAAAAATGCCAGCTGCAATAGGGGCAGCCGCCGAAGTACCTCCGTGCTGGTCTGTACATTGCCCATGAACATCGGTAGTGGTGATTTTATCCCCCGTTCCAGAACTAAAGGTGACTACCATATTGGCACTACAAGCTTCTGAATAGAATGGATGCAAGCCTTCTCTATCAATAGCAGCCACAGTTATCGAGTAAATGCTGTTTGTGTATCCATCGAAATTACAATTGTCGCCATATCCTGCACCATTGCCAGATGCAAATACAAACAGACTACCTAGTTTATCACGGCCATTTTGGACTCCATTCAGCATGGCCTGTTTAACCACCAGTCCTGGAGCGGCCATAGCAATTCCATCATCTGGAGGACCCCACGAACACGAGTAAATGTCATTTTTATCCATGCCATAGTTTAACGCAAGAGCTTCTTCGGCCTCAGAGATCGCTTTCGACAAGATTCTCACACCGGCAATCTTGGAATCATATGCTACTCCCACTCCACACGCTTCATTTCGAACTGCGGCAATTTCACCACAACATCTCGTTCCGTGTCGGTCGTCAACTAGTTTAGGTTTAGGATCAGGTCCATTATCATTGAAATCCCAAGATCCTTCAGCAAAGTAATTTGCTTTCAAGTCTTCATGGTCCATATCAAGTCCGTCGTCAACAACAGCGACCGCGATACCTTTACCCGTGATATTTTGATACCAAACTCCAGTTACATTAATATCATTACCGAGTTGAATGGGGTTTATCAGATGCCATTGATTGGGAAATAATGGATCTCCGATTTGCAGTCGATCTATAGCATCTTGAATCACCAGAAGAGACGAATCGACGGGAGGCGCCGGAACAGGAATCGGTGCCTTTTTAGACTGTTTATGAGGCATCATAACTTGAAGCGATTTTAATCCATCTACCATAAGTTCTTGGTGATGATCTAGACGCTGCTGCTGAATGGACTGGTCAGAATGAGACGCTGAAGCATGTGGGTGGTGGCCATCTATGTGATGATTAGGGTGGGTGTGACCGGAACCCATATTGTGCAGCAGGTCTTTGCTAGAAGACTCCTTATCTACTGAAAACAGATAATGGTTCTTAAGCGAGCCCAAAGGCTGCTCGTAGGTCCAGTTGTGACTATCAGCGTATTTGGCTCCGAACAAGGATGGGCTAGTCCCATCTTTCAGCTGGACTGCGAAATACACCCGATTGTCATGATCATGTGGAGCCAGAACATTACTTGCCGAAACTCCAGTAAGCGAAGAAGCGTATAAAGCTGAAGCAACTAGTGAAATCCAGCTAGGCCTAGACCGGGGCCTGGTGGATGGCTGTGAAGGGTGAGGTCTACTCGAGCCGAACATGATTATAAATATGCAATAAATAAAAAAATCAAAACGTCGAATGGATAATAGTGTAACAACAAAATGCTAAAGACCGAAAGATCTATCCCAACCGAACAATACTAAAGACCGAACTAGTAGTACGTTATATAGGAGACAAGTTTGTAGATATGAATAAGAGCGAGATTCGTTAAACGGACGATACAAACATGAGAACAAGGGCCTGTGCAATACAACAAAGACTTCTATCAAATCAAATAATCAGTCAACCAAAGAGAAATGGAGAATGATGTCGATTCAGCTCATAAACTAATCGAACAAGATAGGAATGTAAACTATCACTTGGCCAGAAATAGCACTAGCTGATATCTACAATCTAATGTCTGAGAGTCCAGTGTAAAGATCGTACAGCACAGTCGCTTCTTATAAGCAAACACTAGAGAACAGAGCTTTAAAATATAAAAAGCCTTCTACGTGTCCAGTCTAAAGAGTCAATTTCCTTAGAGTTCAGGCTACCTACGCCGTTAGCATATATTCTAAATTACCTCGATCTCCCGATGAGAAGCATACTAGAATAGCCCATATAACCGCAACCCGAGCAGGCACACACATCTCAGTCTATCTAACATGCCAGACTAACATGCCAGACGGTAAACTTACCAACCAAAACACCCGTGTATATGTGTGTTGTTCAGTGCCGAGACAAACCACAATAAGCTCTAACTGCAGACTACTCCGGGTCTGGCGAGATCGAACAAATGAGATAACAAATGAAACCGACGGACCTATATCAGAACGGGAACGAAGAGAAACCAAAACGAGCAAATCGAAACCAAACGAGTTCAGAAAAGGAAATCCAGATAACTGAAAATAAAAAACAATAAAAACAAATCAGAACAAATCAGTATCAATAACTACGATCTTGAGGGCGCCAGCTTGATATATTTATATGTCTGCTGTAGCTGTCTGCTCTCTGCTGTCTGTCTAATGTGTCTCGGGCAGAGCACCTGCTGCTGTAGCGCGCCAACCGCCATGTGCGAGCATGCACCCTGGCCGCCCTGGTCCGTCCCCTCGTACCTGTACCTACGTGTACAAAAGCCGCCTGGCCGGACAAACGTCACCAGCCGCGTTCCTGCCCGAGGCGCTGTACGCTGGGTGCTGGGGAGGGGTCTCTGCCTCCGGCGGCTGGGGCTCTGCCCCAGACCCTGTGGCTCCTGCTTCGCAGGAGTTTGCTGGGTCGTTTGGTTGACGAGAATTCGAGCTTAGGGAGAGGAGTTATAGGGGTTTGGGGCAGGGCCATGGCCATGGTCGCTGAGGCATACCCCCTGCAGCCAGTGGGTGCTGGAGCCATGCGATTGCATGATTGAAGTTTGTTTCGTTGACAGAGTTTCACATGGCGAATTAGGTTTACCGGTAACGTGGCCCTCGCTGGAGACTGATTAGACTATTGGCCTATTGGATATTCCGTTGGGCGTATTTATTTAGCTTTCAGTTTGTGCCAGAAAATCTACTATCAATCAGTCTATTATAAGCTATAAGCGCATACCCCTGGACTTCGCTTGGTTGCCCTCGAGTACCTGCTCATGCGTTATGCCCTGGCTGAGAGGTAGCCCCCTCCCTTCGGTATGCCCCAAAACCTACCTCATGCTATTGTCTGCCTGCACCACATTATATCCTACGCCTTCGGCCTACTGTTTGGCATCTCTGGCATCTCTCGACTGTGGTTAGGCCCTGTTCTTGCCGGTCGACCAAATGATAATTAACCACTGTTCAACTGCACCCTCGATCCCAAAAATTGCCTATTTGGGCCTTCTTCAAGAAATGTCATGACGATCAAACAGGCCTATGCATGTGAACTACTGCCTATCTAATCTTATCTGCAGAACACCACCATCTACCTTTAACACTGCCAGATCTTATGCTAACGTCTACTAATTATTTTGCGAGCACGGTTTGCGGTTTGCATATAGAGGGCCTTCTAGTTTGCAATCAAGTCATTTCCACTGCCCAAGGCTTAACAGCAAGGGGATATAAGTCTTGGAAGAATCCAGGGATGTCTTGCCAGCAAACCCGAAGGACCAGCCGAACCTGAGGACTATATGCTATAGAAATAAACCTGAGGCTCAGGAAGCTCCTGATCGATTTTACTGCTGCTACTTAGCGTTTCTTCTGCATACTATGTAGGTAGATCCACGTGGGGGAATTATCTTGTGCCAAAGTACCTACAGAATTATCTGGCAAACGGCTCATGTAAACGGCCATCGTGGCAATGCAACAAAATAATAACAACCATACTAATAGCTTTTTGGGTGTAATGTGAGAGAGCAGGAGACGAAACACCAGCTTCTTTGTCTGTAAATTACAGCATCCACGTAATAACTGAGGTGCAGCACATATTAACTACCACACATTTTTGGGTTATCTAACCACCACGTGCGCTATCGCACTAGAAAAACAGAAAATTCCCTCTGTACTGGTGGATAACCCCATACACCCTCCTGCGAAGCAGGAGCAACGGGGTCTGGGGCGGAGCCCCAGCCGCCGGAGGCAAAAAGCCCAGCTCCCAGACTTCATTGGAGAACTTGCGTCGGTATGCGAAGATCGGCACCGCCCACGCTAATCTCGACCAACGCTCGAGACCCTTAAACTACCGCGCTTCAGACTCAAACATTGATCCAGCAGATTTAATTGTGCCAGAGTTCTATTATATTTAGACTAACGTTACTACACAGAGATTTTGCACACCACGTCGCTCCTTCGGAAGCATTGTGCCCTAAGAGGACGTCGCAGGTGCTATCCGAAGCAGCAGCTTTTGTGTCTTACGTTGAGACTTCGCGTATAAGCCCCATTAGAGATCAATTTCAGCTCACACTATGCCACGTAGGTGAGCTTGGAGGAGGGAATATGTCTCCGGCGGCTGGGGCGCTGCCCCAGACCCCGTGGCTCGCTGCGCTCGAAACTAGGACCGTCTGCCGTGGATCTGGGACCCTGACGCTTCGAGCGAAGCGAGCCACGGGGTCTGGGGCAGCGCCCCAGCCGCCGGAGGCGACACCCTCCCCGTCAATGATCCTATGGACCACCTACCTCGATTCAACTACCCCTGGCGGTTCGAGAGATCCGCGGCCACCGGTTCCCCTGTACGGCGCTATTGCCCCACCTTATCTGCTCAACAGTTTCACATGTCAACAAACAGCTGTCCGTACATGTCGCGCGATAAACAAACATCTTGAGCTTGTTCGACGTCGTCTGATAGCGCTGGTTCCGTTGTCTTTTTTAACTATACACAAAATTATTGGTTTATCTTTTATAGACTACCTCATACTGCAGCTTCTTGCACCAAGTTTACCCATTAACGCCCTTCCGTCATACCCACTGCACGTCAGCCAATATGAGAGACTTGACTAGGGATATCGTCAGGGGCCTGACTGTCCTGGAGATGGAAACGGTCAATCTCACTACCACTTGTCTTGAGCATGCCTCTATTGAAGACAAATCCGTTACATATGCCGATTCCGTATTCCCAACCTTTGCATTCTTATCTGGCATGTCTTACAACCCATGGAAGAGAAGTGCCTGTTTAGTGGGTCTGGGACTGGCGTATAATTCAATTTCCGTGATTTACCGTGGCAATTCGTTCCAACCCAGATTTCTAGGTGTTCTTCAAAGGACTGGCTTGAGTTCTTTATTATTCAATGCTGGCATCTCCACTAGTTCTGATGTCAGATACTTTGGGTATCCTGTGGTGGCTACCGGTCTGTGGACAATTGTATCCACGCTACTCGCAGATGATAGTGCTCACCCATTCGCTGACCCCTCGAAATCTGCTCAGACCAAGATCGATACATTCGTATTCAGCTCGCATTCCTTGTATAAGAGAGAATACGACCCAGAGGGTCTGCTGGGCTGTCTCATGACCTCTGTGACTATGTGGCTTGGCTCTTGGTATATCAGCAGCAAACTGACGCCAATAGAATCTCTTCTCACCGGTGGCTCGCTGGCTTCTCTAGGAGTTTTGATATCCAAGGCGTTTCCTCAGTATGTTCCCATCTCCAAACCTTATTGGTCGCCCTCTTTTACTTTAGTTGCTGGTGGATATTCTATCATCAAATATTCGCTGATCGAATTGGCCATTCCGTACTTGCCTCAATTTATCAGCTACGGTCTAGAATGCCTTGGTCGTAGATCAATCGAAGTGTACTTTTCGTCTGCCATCTTCCACTCGGTGCTACATAAGTTCGGCATTGACAGCTTTGTCAAAGACAAGCTGGCGAAATACATCGGCGCTAGAGGATCTGATCTGGCTTATGTTTCAGTGTCAAATGTGCTGATGTTATTAACAGCTGTCCAATTTGTCGAAAGGGGTCTCCGTCTTCGTTTCTAAGCATCGCATCTGATATGCAGGGTTTTAGCTTTTCTTGCATGTATTGTCAGTAGTAATTATACTAACCGAGTTCGTAAACTGCCTTGCATGCTGTGCTGGCTGCAAAGCACAGGGTTCTAGTCTGGCTGAGAATACAGATTTGAGTATTGAGTCCAGTCAGGATGTGTATTCAAATCTGAGTCCAGGCAGGTGTTGACTACACATCAAACAGTCCCTCGTTGTGAGTTGAGACAGGCTCCGCAGATGTTTTTGAGCCCAGGTTCTCCTCGAAGTAAGCTTTTTTAGGTCTAAACTTAATATGATTCTCACGGGCGTCTGCTGACCGAGGTAACGCCAAACGGGGTCCGATAAAGCCTATTCGCGATTCCATCGATGGATGCTCCATTTAAAACAGTGACGGAGACCACGGTCCTGATAACACCAGTCTCCGTGGCTGCACAACCACGTGCTTGCATGAAGACATCTGACAGCCGTCCGCGCAAAGATCTTCGATTTGCCTGTTATGGTAAAGATCTGGCAGCTAGATTTTCAGGAACTGTTTCACTAACGCACGTGGATGCACTTCTTGCTTCTAGCCGACCGTTGAGGTTTAATTTGATGCTTGTTCCAGGAAAAAGGTAGATGGAGCTGCCCGTAATAATGCGCCAGAATGGCCTCATAATATAGAATAAGAACGCAACGAACAACCATGTTCGAGCAGTAGATCTCCCAGAAGATTATCGCATAGGTGACATCGTTTTCTTCTCAGGAGCAAACTACAAGGTAATCTCGTATCGTAGATATGCGTCTAGTGCTTATTCAAACTCTCTTGTCTGGTTGATCAGCAGGAATATTACATATAATCGCGGAAACCTGAAAAGTTCCAGGTACATGCCAAGACTTGAGAACCGGCAGATCTGCTTTATTCAGAGCGGTTCAGCCAGTAGGAGTTGAAGGATTAGAGGCCCATATAGCTAAGATCGTGCTTGGCTAATTCAAGCTTTGATGTCACGATCCAGGTACTGGGTTCGACACTCGTAATAGTCTGGTTTCAGATTCTGTAGCCGAATTAAATTGATCTGTTTTACTTTGAAATTAGCTATTCAACCTCATACATATCGCATATATTTCCTCTATTTCATCCTGTCAGATATTTATATATATATATATATATATATTTGCTTTGTATCCAGTATTGCTTGCTGGCCGCTGTAAACAATGCTGGACTACATGATGATGATCATTAAGTTTAAATAATATTATCAATTTTTGCATATGAAAGGCATTTACACGTGCTGGAGTACATTACTAGAGCCTTCATTAACCAGTTACTACAACTGAGTATTTTCGTAGTTGCGGAGAATTGCGGAGAAATATGTGCCTGATATACAACTCTTTTGCTTCGCCAGATATTCACCTCATTCTCACACGTGGGAGGACAATCATTTACATGTATAAAACCGTTGCCAGTTGCCGTAACTTAATTGTCACAATACGATCCTTCTAATTGAAAATGAAGCTCTCAAGTAGTCTCTGGGGAGCTTCGCTTCTAGCATCCGCACATGGAGCATCTATTAGCTTTTTGACGAAGCTATTCGACAGTGCTCCAGTACTTTCCAGTCCCTCCACAGCGACAGACCCAAATCAATACGTAAATCTGTTTCTTGGAGCCGACGGTGGTGGCCATGTTTTTCCTGGGCCAACTCTGCCATTCGGAATGGTGAAAATGGGAATTGACGTGATCAACTCTGCATCTGGTGATGCATACTCCGGATATGCACCTGACGGCCAGGTTGATGGCATCTCCATGATGCATGAAAGTGGTACTGGCGGTGCCCCTGAATACGGTGTAGTTGCTCAGCTACCACTAACAGGCGATGTCAATTACGCCATTGACAATAGCCAGTCAAGGGTAAGTATCCCCCATATGTGATCATTAATTCATTGCTAACAATTTAGAGTAAACCTGATAATGCCTCTATAGGGTATTACCAAATCTTTCTTCAAAATGGAGTGGAGGTTGAATTTGCTCCTACTGCCCATGCTGGAATTTATCACTATACTTTCCCAGCGGGTAATACAGCTAACGTGGTAGTCAACGTTACTCATCATTTAAGAGCCCCTAGTAGACCCTACTGGACTCAATACTTCACCAGCGGAGACATCACTGTGAACAGCGATTTGTCCCAATATACAGGAGAAAGCACGTTCAAAGGTGGATGGGGTGAACAAGGTGACTGGTCAATTTACTTTTGTGGAGAATTCGACACTGCTGCACAAAGTGTGTCCAGTTTCGTCGGACAATCTAAGTCATCCGCATTGACAGCCAGCTCCAACACCCAAGATCAAGCGGCTGGTGTTGTATTCACATTTCCAGATGGAACTACTGATATCAACAGTAGAGTGGGCATCTCTTTCATATCCACCGATCAGGCGTGTGCTAATCTGGCAGCTGAAATCGACCACTTCGACGTCCAGACAGCTACCTCGCAAGCCTTACAAGCTTGGGAATCCGAAGTTTTTGATAAAATAACAGCCGACACTTCAAACTCTACTATTGCAACCATGCTTTACTCATCTTTATATGCTACTCATCTGCTGCCATCGAATCGAACCGGTGAAAACCCCCTCTGGACTTCGTCAGAACCCTATTATGACGATTGGTTTACCATTTGGGATATTTTCCGTTGTCTAACCCCGCTTTATAACATTATGAATCCAGATCATGCATCAGGAATGGTGAGAGGTTTGATTGATACCTACAAAAATAACGGCTATATGCCTGATGCCCGGTCTGCTAACCAGAACGGTCGAACTCAAGGTGGTAGTAATGCCGATATTGTCCTAGCTGATGCATATATCAAAAATATTGGCCAAGGTGAAATTAACTGGACCGATGGATATAGTGCAATGGTCAAGGATGCCGAAGTTCAGCCACCAAATAACAATGATCCGTTTGCTCCTGACTCTTCGACTAAAGAGGGTCGTGGAGCTTTACCTGACTGGCTGGAATACGGATACATCACCCGAAACTATACTAGAAGTGTGACAAGAACTATGGAATACGCCATGGATGACTTTGGTCTTTCAGTGGTCGCCCAAGGATTAGGTAACACTGCTGATTACCAGAAGTACTTGAATCGTTCAGCCAACTGGAGAAATATTTGGAACCCTAAAGCAGAGGCCAAAGGTTATAGCTACAAAGGGTTTATCCAGCCCAGAAATGCAGACGGTACATTCAACAATACCAATTACGACCCTATGTCCTGTGGAGGCTGTTATTGGGGAGATGACGAATACGAAGGCAAGCCCGTGGAATACGGATTCGCTGTGCCACATGATATTGCGACCCTTGTAGAGTACTCAGGTGGTAACCAAACGTTCATCAATCGACTGGACGATATGTTTGGCGTTTATGGTGGAACTGTTCTTGGCGATATTGGCAACGAGCCAAGCTTTTTGACACCATTTTTGTACAACTTCGTCAACGCTCAGTATAAAACGGTCGAAACAACGCGATTTCTAATCAACAACCACTTCAACTCTGGTAATAGTGGATTACCAGGAAACTCAGATGCGTAAGTATACGACAGGTAGTACCCTTGGGAAAGTGGCAGGACTACGGTACTAACAAAAATAGTGGAGCAATGCAAGCATGGCTCTTCTGGAATCTAATTGGACTGTATCCGATAACAGGTTCTACAACATATCTTCTTTCAGCTCCGTTTGTCTCTGATTTCACACTTAAATTGGCCAATGGAAATACCCTTAGTATCACAGCCCAAAACCTAGCCGAGGACAGTTACTATGTCCAAGGGGTCACTTTGAATGGATTACCTCATAACGAAAACTGGATACGTCACGAAGATCTGTTTGTTAACGGAGGATCATTAAATTTTGAACTTGGCACTAAACCTAAAAACTGGGATACCGGGTCAGTACCTCCATCGCCAGGTCACATCTAGTCATAAAATTTAAGTTACCATCTACATCCAATCTTACATTCTCCCTAGTTAAGAACCAATTTCCGAGGTCCGATTCCCGATGACATTCCTTCTGTTCCATCTCCTTAAAATCCTTTTTGTAGCTTTCTTTCGATCACACCACATCCTTCTTTTCCGTCGCTGAAAGGGTGCTCGACATATTTCACGATTTACGATCCTTGATAGATAATATAGAATATACTAATTGTAATAACCTTATACAAAGGCCGCGGGATATAATTCTCACGCTTGTGAAAGTCTGTGAAACCTGCCAATGTCTAGAAACGAGGCTGAGATATACCCAGCAAATCATCTGATCAATAATGACGAACTGGTGAAACAGAATTCAATCATAATGATTCATTGTTTGTTGATTCTGGTACCGATTCAGATCCCGATCCTTCTGTTTTTGACTCGTCTTGATTCACTATGTTTGAGTTTTCCGCGGCATCCTTTTTCGCATCTACAGTCGGTCGATGACCGGGACCCAATAGCCCATGATTTCCAATGTTTTGAAACGAATTGTTTTGAACTACTCTGTGGGGTCGGTAAGAGTGCGGCTTTGTAGGCGGAAGTTTTCCAAATTTAGTCTTTGGCGGATGGTCTTTATCAAAGACAAATTTTTTGCCCTCGCTATTATTGTTATTATTGTCAGACATTACGGCGTTGATAATGGCTGTGAAGTGGTGAACCTCGAGAGTTGGAGAGTTGCTCAGTATCGTTGCCCAAATAAACTTTCCTAACCTCTATCTATGCACAATGATGCAAGTGGATAAGAGCCAACAAAGCCTGACGATTCTAAGAACCAGCGATAAACCATTCGTTACGATACACGATATATATATTTAAATCTATAGTCACCGTATATATTATCTTCCATTGTGATATCCCCCTTTGTCGTGATCAAATAACTGACAGACTGTTTGTTCTCCGCCTCCGTAGGTCCACTTTTCACTGGCACATGTGTGAGACCTGAATTGGTCAGTCCAATATTTGAACCTGGGAAAGAGCATTTTGACCAATAGGCAACATTGTGTAAGCGTTTATCCTCACATGTCCATTTGTGGGTTCAATTAGACTTAAGATTATATACCATACCCTTCTTGAAACTCGCTTAACGGCAGGTAGCCGGGCATGTCAAATAGGTAACTAGAGATCCATTCGTTCACATGTTTCCTGAAAAGGACTCTTGAGTACTCAACTGACAACACTCAGGCCCTTCCTATTGATGATCATTGTTTGCCGTGCTTACCAGAATTGCCTCAGGAAGATTCCTCGGCGGTGCTAGTCTATCGGATAGTGTGCCCTTTTGTTTTTTGCTCGGAACAAACAATACCGACTAATATAGTTCATGAGCTAGCGCTGAAACGTCTTCTTTCGCTAAAGAAAGTTTCTATGATTCGATTTGTGTTCCACGAGAACAAGCTCAAGCTCCACGGTAGCTCTGCCTACCGGAACTAAACCTAAGTATAAGTCAGTAGATATTCATAACTACCCGACAATATACTGTTATCGTTTGATTATGAAACAAAATGGTTTGGGCTTTGAGCTCTGGCCGAGGTTCTTAATGTTTGCTTTTTTACTTTGTTTTTACACGTCGAGAGAAGCTAAACAGGTCCAAGTTCCTCAGAGATCTTTTGAGAAGTAGAGGCTCCACTGTTTTTGTTCTCATCGCGCATAGAAGAACAAAGATTAGTACTGGTACTAATACGGCAACACTCCAGTTGCTACTCATATTTGGCATATACAACTGCCAAGTGACTTCCAACATGGAAATGCCAACATGCGTAGTTGACATGTTATTCCTTCCTGTTAGATTAATCAACCTTAATTCCTAGATCAGTAGGAGCCGTAAAGTTCCAGAATAAACTATTTCTGCCCATTTTCCATTTTTGAACGGTGTTCTCGATTTGGATCAACCGCCTGATTCCGTCAAGTCCCGCCTGGTCCAAGTTGCTAGCACTGGCCATTGTTTGTGGGGCATGCTTTTGGTATGCTTTGACAGCTCCCGGTTAACTATATTTGGGACAGCAGACTCCACCCTATTGTGTTCCAATCTTTTATAATCAGCTGCTTTTTACTTTTCCTTCCAAATATATATATGTGACAAGTTAAATATATTTGGTTCCCAGAGAGCAGAAAAATATTACCAGAAAACTTTCTAGCAAATTTGATTATTCCTTATATTTATCATCCTCAAGATTGAGTCTATAGGGTATGTCTGAATCGACACTCGTAGGTCACTCAACAAACAACATGTCTTCAGCCAACAGTGGTTCTGCTTCTCGAACGAGGAAGTCTACCCTCACTCAACAGCAAAAGAATAAAAAACGTCAAAGAGCCACTCCGGCGCAATTGGTTTATTTAAAAAAGGAATTCGAAATAAACAATACCCCCAATGCAAAAACAAGGGAAGAGATTGGTAAAAAGATTGACATGACAGAGCGGTCAGTACAAATATGGTTCCAGAATAAACGAGCGAAACAAAAGCTGTTCAGCAGAAAGCATAATCTGTCCGGTGTTGGGAATCTCAGCCCCCTTGGTCCATCGATGATGAATAACGGATATTTTTCATCTTCTAGTACTTCATCATTAGACAGCTCCAACTATTCTTCGCCTGGATATAGCAATCTGGCTAATCGAAAGATGTTCTTGACGCCATATGACAGTATGCAATCATTTGCCAGATCTGCCAGCTCGTTAGAAAACAGACAGCCATTCAGGGGGTATGGAAACTTTGCATCACTAATCGTCTTTAGCTGCCGGTCGTTGACTATTGGCAGTTGGCGCAGGGTGGCTTCTCCTAAGGCTACCAACGGCTTGGTTCCTGATGATCTTGCAGTACTATATAGTCCTTCCGAGTCTACATTCAGCTATTTGATGTATGATGGGACTACCAGGTTCCGAATGGAATTTCCTGCTAAATCAGTTGAGAAGATAACGCTTTCAGTAGACGAAAACAACCCTATGGCGGGGATCGTCACTCTCTGTTTAAATAGCAGGCCTTCGTTTTCAGTCAGGACCCCGAAGAGTCGAGATCGGTGGCTGGTGTGTGGTGATTTTTCTGTTGCAGAACAAGCTTCAAAGTTCACAGTTCATAAATTGGTCGGGCCTTATAATCAGCTACATGGTCAAGTTTGTCAATTATATTCATTCCAGCCTTCGAAAGTATCGGCTGGTCTACTTACACCTCCTCAGACTGCCACTAGCACCGCTTCAGAACGGGAGCTAGAGGCAGTGAGCCAAAGAAATGGCTTGGTCGATAATCTCTGGTTGAATGCACCTGAAAGGTCACAGACAAGATCGACGCCTGCTGTCTTTACATGTACCAATAGTGTCTCTGTCCATGATGTTGGAGATTCCATACTTGCGTTTGGGGATTCTGTTTCTGAAAACGATCTTACTTCTCCGGTTGAGGGCGGGGATCTAGACTTGGCTGACGACGGAAAAGACGATCTACACGAAGCTTTATTTTCCGAGCCAGAAGCCGGTCAGATATCATGGAACACTATTTTTGGAGAAAATGATCAATTTGTGCCCACTGATGATCTCTTCCAAGTCAAAATGGAGGACAACGCTGCTCCACAGATTGACATGATGTTTGCTACTGATAGCACTCTAGGTATGATCTCTCCTGACAGCGACGGTGCTAGTAAACTGGCTGATGTAAATACGGAACTACTCGGCCCTGACGACCATAGTATAGTGGACGCTGCTATTCCACCAGACGGGATTTCTGCTATCGATGCCGCTGATGTCTCAGTGGGTTTGGACGATCCACTCCTACTTGGGCCAACCAGCTCGTTCACTGTCGATGGTGCACCATCCGGTATGGGACTGACTGATGGTTTCCAGCTCTCCTATGGCGTCAATTTTATATAGGCCAAGGCATTTTATGCTAGCTTAAGAAAAAGACAGTAGAGACGGGTTCTGGATCGAGGAAGACTGCCAGTGATGCGCTTCGACTAATTTGGATACACCTACCTTATCTTGCATTATCATTGACATATGTGCGTCTTTAGGTTGGGGCGGTTGTTGGACAGTATGGAGCACTCAATATACGTAATAATCCCAGAAAACGCAACAAGGGCATAAGAAGCGGTGCAGAGTAATATAATAATAAATGTAACATTAAATAATAAATAATAAATCAATTCGTAAAAGAACCTGGCATGTGCAGATGGAGGGTCTTATTTACCAAGCAAGTATGTCTGGGACACCTATAGAGAATCCATATAGCAAACACAGACACAGTAGACTTTCTAGAGTTCAGCTTCACTGAGTTCTGCCAGAATAGTAGAAGAGCGCTAGAAAGTCCCAGGCACCCAGCACCTAATTGACTCATTCCCCAACAACTGAGAAGAAATACTCATTTAATATCCCCTGATTCCATATAAGAATATATGCATACAATGGGCTGAGCAGGCCATTCGAGTCCCGTCGACAGTTAAACGTACAGACGCACATCAGTCCTTACCCATTTAACGTCAACGTGCCGTTGTAAAGCTAACTGGATCATTACATTCAAGTGTGAATTGAGACTCGTGTTGGCTGGCGATCCGTTGTATACTCAAACAATAAACAGCATCGAAAAAAAGAGCCAGTCTCAAGATGTTGGGTATATCCACATATCACAATAGAGGCCAGATTAAGTTGCTGAGTCTAGCTTTGGTGATTTCGTCGTTGTTTCGCTCGGTATTGGCGGATGAGCTGAAGGTAGATAATGACAAAGCCAATCGTCAAATATGCTCGGGAATATATTCAAAGCAGGATTGGAATGGTCCTCATGATTCCTTTATAGATGCAGCCTTTACTTCGCCAAGTGAGAATGAAAATGATTGGGTTGCTGTGGTCATTTTTGAGTACCGTAATGTTGATATGTTGGGTGTTGAAGTGTCTGGAGATAGGAACAAGAAATATGTTTGTGATGAGGGAGCAATTGCTTCTGGGTTATGTAAATCTGAAGAATTGGGAACATTTTTAATCGACGAGAATCTGGGCGATGGCAATCATACTAGTGATTTGAGCGGTGAACAAAATGTTCCTGGGCTGTTTGCCCCTATTAGTACACAGAGAATCGACGTTAAGAACCCCAAGGCTATCCGCTATCCGGTCAAGAAATCAGGATACTACTGCGTATCTACCTTCCCTAGTAACCCAGATCTCAAATACACTGGAGCAGTAGTTTACCAGAATGCCTTTGGATACTTGGCCGCTGGTCAAATTCCTAAACTGCCCTTCTTTGGCGGTGCTGCTTTGGCCTATCTAGTGGTATTTGCGCTTTGGATGTTTTCTTATGTTCAACATAGAGCGGACATTTTACCAGTTCAAAACTATATCACTGCTATTTGCGGATTTCTCGTCATTGAGATGATCATTATTTGGGGCTACTATGACCTGGTAAACTCCAAGGGAACCTCGGGTGGCACTGTTGCCTACTTGGTGTTCCTTTCTATTCTCGACGCTCTTCGAAACGCTTACACATTTTTCCTTCTGCTGATTGTCTGTTTAGGATATGGAGTGGTGAAGCCCACTCTTGGATCGGTCATGTGGAAATGTCAGGCTCTCGGCGTGGCCCACTTTGTTTTTGCTGTTCTTTATACTGTATCTTCATATCTGTTGCCCGCAGAAGCAGTAGACAATCCATTGGTTTTACTTGTGGTTTTGCCCTTGACCCTGACAATGACCGTCTTCTACGTATGGATCCTATCGTCACTCACGGGAACGATCAAGTATCTTGAATCACACAAACAACACGTCAAGGCCAATATGTACAAGAATCTGTGGAGAATTCTGCTTGGATCTATTATTGTGATTTTCGCATTTTTCTTTATCAACTCGCTCATTCTCGCCGGAGAGTCGACCCTCGATTTCATCACGAAACACTGGGAATCACGATGGTTTATTCTGGACGGATGGCTCAACGTGGTGTACTTTGTGAACTTCTGTTTAGTAGCATTCATCTGGAGACCTACAGCTAACAACAGGCGGTTTGCGATGTCCAGCCAGCTTGCCCAGACCGAAGAAGAAGCACAAGAGTTTGAAATCGGATCATTAAGAGAGTCTCTGGACGACGAAGAACAACAAAGAGAGACCAGAGACGCATCTCCACGAGAAGGTGGCACCACGCTTAGAGACTTTGCACCTCCTAGCGATAACCTGCCGGATGACGACCGTCCTGCGGCAGCCAAGTATTTCAACCGGGCATCCAGCGCTATCAAAAACGATACCTTGGCGGCTAACGATGGAGAAACCATGTTTGACGTAGGAGGTGAAGACGAGGAGGAAGACGACGCCACGTTGCTGTCTCGTTCGACAACCCGTGTTGGAACCGGTGCAGACGGAGTAGGGTCCTCATCGGGCTCAACGAACCACGACAGGAAATTCGACGAGGATTCTTACGACCAGTGGAACGACGACGACGAAGACCTCCACGGCGACCTGCTGAGCGACGACGACGAAGACGACGATGAGCAACGCGCGCTCACCAGCAACAAAAACAAATAACTATTTAACGTGTAGCATTCCACCCTTTTTACCGTTGTTCCTGCCTCCGGCGGCTGGGGCTCTGCCCCAGACCCCGTGGCTCCTCTCGCTTCGCTCGAGTCGGTTGCGTATCCACAGTTTCTCTGACATGTCAGTCTGCCTATGGCGACTCGGGTTGCAACAGACTCTACAGCTGCGGTTGAGTTGATACCTCGACGGTCTCAGCGGAATCTTTGAAGCAGATGCTGAGTCTCACTAAAACGGGCAAAACGAGGAGATTGAGCACCTTGTTAGAGACACTCCAAGCCTCAGAACCATACCTGCCGACTTCTGGGAGTGAAATGGCAGGAGACTGTATTTGAGGAGGCTTATAGGGATACAAAACCAGCGCAAAAAGCTGCGACCCTCAGGTCCCGACTCGAGCGCAGCGAGAGGAGCCACGGGGTCTGGGGCAGAGCCCCAGCCGCCGGAGGCAGACAACAGCACAGACAGAAGTGAGAGAAAACATGATCTATTTTGACAATATTACGAAAATTTTTAGTTTTGAGCCTTGATAAGAGCGTTGATGTTCTCCTCACGGTTGCCCAAAGCACCAC
This sequence comes from Sugiyamaella xylanicola (nom. inval.), assembly GCA_001939105.2. Classification (NCBI taxonomy): domain Eukaryota; kingdom Fungi; phylum Ascomycota; class Dipodascomycetes; order Dipodascales; family Trichomonascaceae; genus Sugiyamaella; species Sugiyamaella xylanicola (nom. inval.). Next base: position 35,622 of record MQSX02000019.1, read on the forward strand.
CCTCGATGAAGTGCTTGAACTTTCTGCGGACACCCCAACCACCGGAAGGATTGGAGAGCTTGAAGGGCCACAAGAAGTTAGAGGCTTGCTTGAAGTGGGGACCAACAGTGTAGATTTCGTGGATGAGATCCTCAACACAGATGATGCCGTATTTGCCAAGAGACTCTTCGATGATGGCGTTGTCAGTCAAAGCAATACGTTGCTTGTTGACCTTACCGTATCCACGCTTGTAGACGAGTTGACGGACAGAGGCCAAGTTGGGGTAACCGTAGGCAATGTAGGGCTCGACAATGCGCAAAAGCTCGGCGGTAGCCTTGGTCAATCTGACGAAAACACCGTTGTTGATTTGGTGGAGTCTGAGGAGTTGGAGAACCTTACGGGGCTTGGGAGCGATCTTGTTGATACCCTTGATACGGATAACGAAAACAAGCTTCTCTTGAGCAGGGACATAGATGCTGCCCTCGGCCTTGGCAGCACGCTTGAGACGGATTTGCTCTCTCTCGTTGTCGCGGTACTCCTTGACGTACTTCTCGGCTCTCTCGAAGATAACCTTTCTCTTCTCCTTGTTGGCGGCCTTCTTGGCGACGGCAGCCTCCTTCTTCTTAGCAAGGAGCTCTTCAGAAGTCTTTCTCTTCTTGAGAAGAGTCTCAGGAGGGAAAATATCCTGGTGCGAAGGAACAGTGGTGGATGGGGCCATTTTTGATGTTGGTTTGGTTGATTGTTGAACGACGAACAGACCTCAAAAGTATCTCTCTCCTGCAACTCTTTTGGTGAAGTTCAAACCATGCAGGGTGGCCTGCTGTGAGTTTTTCACAGTCACAAGAGTCTCCTTCCTAAATAGGAAATTTACGATAAGCAAACAGCCCCATTTTTCAAAAGATAACGACCTTTCCTCCTGCAAGGGTCAACCCCAACCCTGAGATACTGTTAGAGGTGGTTTCAGGGGGTGGGTCTGAGGGCCTCCGGCGGCTGGGGCGCTGCCCCAGACCCCGTGGCTCCTCTCGCTGCGCTCGAGTCGGGCGTGGCGGTGCCACGTGGAGCTGTAGAAAGTGTGGATATGAGCGCTGATAGCGGGAATGAGAGGGCGCACTGTTGCACTGGATAACGCAGACCTGATAACAGGATTCGAAGAAGGAGAACAGCACAACCGAATTCTCCCGATGCGAGCACAAGTGGATCTGGACCTGGGTCGGCTCCCAGCCGTTGGAGGAGGTACACACACACCACAATCTACCCTCCGATACAGGTACACATACCGTACATACCGCCGTTACGGAGCGCATCCAGGAGCGAGCATTTCGAGCCAGATGCAGCAGGAAACTCCTCCTTCCCCGCATGCGAAACAAGTGGGCCGACAGATCGATCGAGAGCAAACTGTCGCTAGGGCGGCCTCCGCAAGGGGCAGTGGTGCGGGGAACTGGGATTTAGCGGTGTTGGTTTGTGTTTGTGCCTCCGGCGGCTGGGGCTCTGCCCCAGACCCCGTGGCTCCTCTCGCGAGGCGAGAGGAGGGCGTGGGGTGGAATGCCTGGGTTCTCGTAGGGGTTGGAGAGCGGAAGGTAGATTAAGGGTTCGAATATGATTCGATAAGGGCCTGGTGAAGGCAAGAGATCTCGTTTGTGGCCTGTTGCCAATGGATGTTGTCATCGTCGTGGCCTTGCTGCTGTGACCGTATACAGCAGCACCACCGAAATAAAGTTATCACCTTAAAGGGATCGACCGCTTGGTTGCCAGTTTGAGTATCGGAAATACAAGCAGCTAAAAATATCGGAAAGTGAGACCCTACCCGAGCAGACCACCTCAACCAGGCACGTCGTTTCGCGCACCCAACCCCCAACAACAACCCTCAGCATCCGACTCCCTACGACCCATTCATGCTCCAAACTGTGCCAAACCCACACGCCCTCCTCTCGCATCGCGAGAGGAGCCACGGGGTCTGGGGCAGAGCCCCAGCCGCCGGAGGCAGGTCGCCCACCCAGCTGGCAAGGCCTCAGAGCAAATCGACTGAACAAGTGGATTGGCACCAGTTGCCAAGTATCCGGTCTGACGACTCCTAGTGCGGTCTTGTAGAGCGGGTGTGAGTGGAGCCCTTCTCTGTCTGTTCTGGGCTTCGAGCGTGCAATCGCGTTTCGTTATAGTGATCAGTGAGACGGTATAGATCCCGAGGACGGCGTTTAGGGCGTGGTGAGGGAAATAAACTAATCTATCTGGCTACTCATTAACATTAATACAGCGAAATCTATTTTCAGATATCGCACAGATATCCCACATATTGTGAGATACATGTCCTGTACGGTCTACTGTACAGCTGTACAGCCTCAGTTACGTCTATAGATAGAGAGTTAGCATTCACTAGGTAGTTCCGGCAAGGTACGTGTGGATACAGATAGACAGGTAGGTTCCCAGCAAGGTTTCTGGCCAACGAGCGAGCGTCGAGCGAGGTTCCCAACCGTCGACTTGACTGCCTGCCATCAGCCAATTATTGTCACCAACAATATTCAGGGGACCCAAACCACTGCCGAGACATATTGTAGATACATTGCTAGATACATTGCTAAATATATTGCTAAATACATTGCCAAATACATCTGTTGCCAGACCGCCATATCAGCAGTAACCCGCTATTACTATATCGCCAACACCAGCATACAGGCCACCTTAGACCACCTTAGTCGTACACAGTTGTGCTCTGCTACAGCTGCCACTGTTAACAGCTCTTCGCGTCTATAGATCTGCAGCTCTACAGTGTGAAAGGGTTAGAGTAGTATAGGAAGGGCTAAAACGACCTTTTTTGAAAATATTATTTACAAACAAGCTGTGTTTTGATAGTAAACTTTTTTTGTTGCTTTTGAAATCAGCAAATCAGACTTAGTTGGGATTCCGTACCACGGATCGAACGACAGGTGAGTACTCGTGTCGACCAGACGGTTCGCTGCTGGTACCGGCCTGACCCATCTACTCTCTCGAGAGACAAAGTGGGCAGGCAGCGAGGCAAGCATATGGGCTATAGGCACACAACAGCACGAAAGCCGCTATCGCCCTCACCCAGCTAGCTGTTTGGACAACAAAAATTAACTCGATTCCAGATAGTAGAGCAGAGATCAATAGTGAATTGGCCAACACATTCCAGGTGCTGCCAGCATATCTGACGAACAGTCCGGTCGCAGACACAAGCGGGTGATACTGGCATACGTAAGTCCCGCCAAACACAGCCGGCACCAGGGGCACATGGCCAATGGCCCACAGAACCTCGAGGACGAGCGTGGTATACCACCGCTGAGTGCCATTGGTGATTCTGTGTGTAAAGGGTCGGATCATGCCTCCGGCGGCCGGGCTCCGCCCGGACCCGTAGCTCGCTTCGCTCGTTGCTTGGACCGTGTGGTCGGCAGCGATAGGGTGGGTGCTGGGGGTTGATATGTGACATTGCTGTTGCTAAGAGAGGAGTGATCCATTGGCATGTGTGTTCCTCAGGCTTGGGCTTTTTTTTCAGTTTACAACTCGGTCACAGCTGGTTGGCGACCCCCTTTGCTCGCGAAGCGAGCACCATGGGGTCTGGGGCAAAGCCCCAGCCGCCGGAGGCACAGTGACCCACTTGAGTTCCCACAACCCGGCAGCATCAGACTAACAGAAACAGGTAAATCTATGGACCGGGAAGATTGTGAACTATTTAAACAGTGACAGAATCAACATCTGCCTACGGTTCGGTTGTTGAGCGACCCCTGCACAGTAATATCTGCTGACAATTAGCACTTTTGATCTTCAGGTAGGTAGACTATATTCGATGGTTGTCCACATGAATTTGGAGGACCCCTCTTCCGTTCGGCAAGCCTTGGGCTCCTTCCCCTCGAGTAGTCTGCCCCTCGACGAAACGACTCGAGCGAAGCGAGAGGAGCCACGGGGTCTGGGGCAGAGCCCCAGCCGCCGGAGGCATCCCAGAGCACAAAAGAACATTCGGTCAGCAACTGAGAGTAGAGTAGAGTAGAGTGTGGACTAACAATTGCAGTGTGGACGATGGAAGAACGAATTCATGTCAAGCGCACGTCGCCTCGAAAGTCGTTGAACCCAGATCTCACAGGTGTTTCTAATGGAGTGGGTCGAACGAGAAGCACTTCGAGTGGGAACAGTGGTGGTTCGGCTGCCGCCGTGGCTGCTGCAGCTGTGTATATAGATCAGTTGGCAGGAGGCACTGGACGGGGACCTGGCAGTGGTGAGTCGGAATATGCGATTGATCCGGCTCTTGGCAATGGAAAGGTCGTACGAGGGCCCAATGGACTGCAACAACTTCAATTGCAACAAGAGGAAGAGCAGCGACTGCAGCTTCAACAGCAGCAGCAGCATCACCACCAGTCCCCACAGTATCAGTATACCGCTGGCCAGCTGGCAGAGATGCAAGCTCAGGCGCAAGCCCAGGCCGAAGCGCAAGCTCAGTACCAAGCACAAGCACAGGCGCAAGCCCAGGCAGAAGCAGAGGTTGAAGCGCGGTTGGCTCGGGCACAGGCCCAAGCAGCACAAGTAGCTCAAGCAGAAATAGAGGCAGAAGCTGAGGCAGAAGCGCAGGCACAGGCTCAAGCACAAGCACAAGCTCAGGTTCAGGCTCAAGCCCAGGCCCAGGCTCAGGCACAAGCACAAGCTCAGGCTGCACAAGCCCAAGCTCAAGCTCATGCTCAGGCACAGGCAGTACAAGCGCAAGCGCAAGCACAAGCTCAAGCACAGGCACAAGCCCAGGCTCAGGCTCAGGCTCAAGCGCATGCCCAAGCGCAAGCAGCACAGCAAGCAGCTCAAGTTCAAGCTCACGTTCAGGCTCAAGCCCAGGCCCAGGCTCAGGTTCAAGCAGCCCAAGCTCAGGCCCAAGTTCAAGCAGTTCAAGCAGCACAGGCTCAAGCACAAGCACATGCCCAAACTCAAGCCCAGGTCCACGCTCAAGTGACTGGGTCTGCATCTAATTCATACCCCGTCACATCTGCACATTTTCCGAATCTCGATATTTATCCTCCAAATCAACAACTCCTGCAGTTCCAGAAACGCCATGACCCAAACCAACAAATAGTGGGTTTGGAAGACTCTCCAATGGGTCTGTCTATTGGCCCCAGCACTCCTATAAGAGTGGCAGAAAATACCCAGCAATCGCATCCACAGGTTCTAAGCAACATAGGACCTCCTCAGCATCCGCCTCCTCAGGCTCATCATTCTATACAACAGCAGTCTCAACAGTCTTCTAATCGTAAACGAAAAGCCAGTGCTATTTCGACTTCAACTCCACAGCAGTCCAATTCTAGAATAAACGAGACCACGCCTGCTTCTGCCAATGGAAGCGTAGTCACTCCACCAGGAACTCTCGACTCGGATTTGAAAATAGCTGCTATCAGCAGTAAGGACACCACTCTAGATGTACTGGTTGAAAACGCTCGCAAAGATGATAATAGTTCATTAGCAGAAAAGTCGAGAAAGTTCTTTGGCATGTCATGGCTAATAAGAAATTGTGAATTGGAACTAGATGCAAATGTACCGAGAAACCGCATTTATGCTCGATATGTTGGCCTTTGTTCAGAATATTATTTAAAGCCATTGAATCCAGCTTCGTTTGGAAAACTCGTAAGAATCATGTTTCCAACTATTAAAACGAGAAGATTGGGTGTTCGTGGACAGAGTAAATATCATTATTGTGGCATTAAACTAGTTGGAGACCAAAACAACGCCACAGGAACCACTCCTATTGGCACTCCAAATAGATTTGGTAATAACAGTCCCGATATGTTTTCGAATAGAAGTTTCAACAGCACACCAGGACCCTCCAACAACAGTAGCATTATTTTCTCACCTTATGACACACCAACCCAAGGACAGCATCAATTCCCACCCCCTCAGCAACCTCCTCAGCAGGCGCAACCACAGCAACAACAACAATCTCCAACTCAGTTATCACCAACATACTCGCGGGCATCAATAGCAGGACCTGGACAGATTCAAACTCCAACGACCTCTGGAAACACCGCAGATGCATTAAGATACCATCAACATCTTCGATTCGCTGCTAGCTTTAACGATTTCAACGACATTTCGCTGTCTCCCAACACAAATGAATTCACCATCCCACCCTTGGAACCATTTCTGGATCCTAATACCGACCCAGACACTTCCACTACTCTGTATGCCTTATACAAATCTCACTGTCGGTCCTTGATTGAAGCGTTACGGTTCATGCACGTTAAGAAGTTTTTCCACATTTTGTCTGTTTTCATCGGTGGGTTGACAATACCAGTTCAACGGCTTCTCAAACAGCAGGGTGTTGGAAATTGGGTTTCCAAGGTAGATTGGATTATGTACAAGGAAATGGTTCGTCTATTAAGCCCGCTACCGTTGCAGGAGATTCCAGCCCAAGTATTGCATGGCCTCCGATCATTATACCAGAGTCTGCCTAATCATTTAGCTAGCGTGTTGACAAACATGCCCAAGGCATTTACTGAAGCCAGAACAAAACCTGCTGTTGCATTTGCTAGATTGCTGGATCGTTTATTAAGAGCCAATGAAGCTGCATTAAATGCGGGCAAGATTCTAGTTGATGAAGAAGATCTTGCTAAAATGAGGTATGACTGGATGAGATTTGTTGATGCAAGAGCATTAGTTATGCGAGAGATCCCCTGTGGAGGCCCTGAAGTTGTCAGTATTCTACAAGATGGAGTGATTCAGTTGCTAAGCATGGACGATGAGAATAACGTTGATAATCAAAGCAGCAGCGGCAGTGGGGGTACCAACGGTCTACGTGGACCAGGCCATCATCACAGTAGGTCGAAGGATAAAAATGACTTGTCGAAATCAGAGGCAACGATTATTCAATGGGCCCAATTCTTATCATCGCTTCCTCCTCAGTTTCCTAATGTGTCACCACGTCTATTTCTACTATGTCTAAGCTCTGTATTAACTTCAGCATTGCGTGATATAAGTATGAACGGCGGTGAAGGATTTGGTGCCTGGTGGGTTGTGCGATGTTGGATTGACGAGTGGATGGGCTGGACAGCAGAGATGGGAGGCTTTTTAGCGTTCGGTGGAGATGACGATCTACTGAACAATGGAATGTTGACGAAACCTGATACATCCCAAAACCATAGCACCAATCAAAAACAACAACAATACCCACCCCAACAACACCAGAACAATAACCAGTTTATTGGCCATGGAGAATTCTCATCGATTCAATTACTATTCGTCAATGACACTCCGGGCAATGTGGAAGATACGATGCAGTTCCAAACTGGTCCGAGTCTCCAGGCTCAAGCCAATGGACACTCGAAGAAAAATGTACAAAACTTGCTTGACGAAGTGGACGATGGCCATAGTCTAAATGGCGAAGCCAATCCAGATGATGAGGATGAAGATGAAGATGAAGATGGAAATGATCACATCGCCGGTAAAGAGAACTACGACGAAGATAACGACAATCCTGGCATAAAATCCGAAAACATCCAAATGGTCTCGGCTGTGCAAGCGGTAGAAGGACTCATTAATGACTCTGTAGCCAATCAAGTGTAAACTGCTATGTATATACATTAATTTAACTATGTGTTACTCGCCTGTGTCCGGACTCTGCCCCACACTGGTTGTCAAATTGACTAGCGCTTCACTTAGCTATTGAATGATGATCGTGAGATTACTCTCAGATTTAATGATATATAATAGCTATCATCTCAGATTCTACCATGCTGACGAGGTTATTCGATAGAGAGGCTTTGACAAATTTGGCCCCTAATCAGCTAGGTTAACAGAGCAAGTAGGAAATGCCCAGACCTCACTCGTTATTGATATTATACGACCTATATACTTGCTATTTGTCGGTTTTTTGAGGATCTTTCTTTTATATTCTGCCAACACCTTGAGTAGCAATTGGAGTGGAAAAAAAAATCAACGCTACAATTGCACAGAGAGAAAATGCTTTGGCAAAAAAGAGAACTATGCGGAATCTAGACTTACAGAGCCCTTTCTGAAACAAGGCCCCTCCTCTTATTTCGCCCAACGAGAGTTAGAAATCAGTTTACTAATCTCTGGGGTTGAAGCAAACGTGGCTTGATCAGCAGAATGTGGACGCATCGAAGTTCAGGCGCTATTGCACTACACTTATTTCAACTAACAGGAAAAAGACCGAGCCCAACCTTTTTGGGACTCCCTACGAAACGCCAGCAAATGGTTGATACGTTTAGGCGTTTTGTCGTTAAAAGAATCAAATCCTTTGGCCTCTAACAGAACACAACACAAGTCGAAAACCAGTACCTCGCTGAATTGTGTATATTATTAGAAATCGTAATTAATGACTACTATAAGCGGCAATATTTATTCAATTACTTAGTTAATGATTATAAAAAGGTAGAGTAGAATAAAAGGCTCGCAAATTTTTCCAATCAACTTCCAGATCTTTCTCCATATCTTCAGCGGAGAAACTGTCTTGAAAATTTGTTATAAAAACATCATTCGCTGCACGTACAAAAACGCTGTCTTCAATAGCGTAGTTGTGGATCACACGTTTCTCATGAATCGCTTGATATCCTTCCTTCAAAGTTTTAAACAATTGTTCAATGTCACGTAAACACTGGATTTCTAGCTCAACAGAAAGATCCGGTTTAAAGAGAATACTTAACAGCCCATCGATAAACGTTTTGACTGGTTTATAATCACGGGAAACGTCGATGAGAATCCCTTTTTCCCCCTTTTTATCCTCAATAGTCTGACGAAATCTTGGGACAACCGTCCCTTGAAGATCCTTTAATTGGTTATAGACTTTTACCTCCTTATCTCTCAGCATCTCAGTCAAATAAGTCTTTGCATGACCTGTGTACTTATGAAATTTGATTTTTTTCAAACTGATTTCATCCGTGCGCAGCAGCTGTTCACCCTTCTCAAAGGTTCTGTGAATTTGTTTGGCCGAATAGATCACTGGTGCGTCCGTTGTCTCTTCTTTACCGGGCTCAGTGTCTTCCGTTGTCTCCTCTTTGCCGAGCTCAGTGTCTTCCGTTGTCTCTTCTTTGCCGGGCTCAGACATCTTGTTGTTTTCAATGAATTCGAAATGTTGTGAGGAAGTAGAAGCATTAGACTCTCCGAAAAAATCATTGAAATGATTCTGAACAACATCGATGCTCGATTGGCAGGGGAAGTGCTCAGTTGGTCGAATTATTCTCACTGGAGACATACACATTCTCTCCTTAGGTGGAAGAACCACAAAAGGACTAGGATCTTCTCTCATTTGGCGAACAATTTCACATCCCAACGCCCAAGGGTCTCCTCTCAAACATTTGAGCAAATAACCAGCAAGTGCATACTTGACAGGAGGCTCTGTCGAGTCGTTATGAAGACGGAATACATTGTAATGAAGCTTGTGATCCTTATATTCAGTGAAGTCAATGAAGTAGGTTTCGTAAAAACTTGACACAACAAAATGGGAGACTTTGTTATACAATAAGTAAAAGCGGAGTTCATCCATGACCATACTCCAATCGGAAGTATCGAAACACAAATCCAAATTGCTGTTAGATTTGTGATAGGAAAAGATTACAGCCGGACTCGAAGTCTTTCTTGACTTGGTCAAACCATCCAATACAGGATCGGGAATGTAAATACACTCTGGTCTGTCGACATGAGAATACTTTTCATCGAAAAACGATTGCTTGTAGCGGAGAAAACAGTCGATTTTCGCTTCTGAGTTAAGAATGGGCACCAAAATACGCAAACAAATAGTCATGATTATACTAGGCATTAATTGATCTGTATCAAATGACTCGAACTCTTCGAGGACAGATCTATCTCTCTCATTCAAACTCTTCTCATACTTCAGTAGTTCCCTTTCATTTACTCTACGGAAGTAGGAATCCTCTACTGAATTTAGTCTAAAATCAAATTCCTCTAAAAATTCATTACGAAAATCCTTGTAATCTAACTCAGTAGCGTGATACGATTGACCACCAACAGTTTCTGTTGCAATCAGTTCATCCCGAAAGAGATTACAAATAACGTCTGGAATAGGTAATTGAAGGTACACTTTTGCGGATCGTAATGACCACGGCCTTCCGTTCCAATCGCGGCCATTTCGTATACTTTTTTCGGCTAGTAGGATCTTATCAAAATCCGGATATGGTCCCTTATTAACAAACACGTCAAATTCACTAGCCATAAAGGCGTCATAAGAGTATAATACCGACGCTTTAAGCACTTTGAAATCATAAATATATTTGGCCTGGACCCATTGTAACAAGTATTCCACCTCTTCCGATCTCCTATTTGGGTCTTCACGAACAATCTTAGATCGAAGCTCTTCTAAGATAGCTGATAGATGAGACAGAGACATACAGTATGGGCCTGACGTTGTACTGGTGGTCCTATCAAACCTGTCACGAACGGATAGCGACCAGTTAAAGGGGTCATATACTGACTCATGAAGGTCAATCTCAAGTCTAGCCCTGAGTCGTCCTTTGGCTACAAATGGTTCTCCGTCTTTTGTTTTGATTCCGAAGAGCGTCAGATAAAAACTGAACTCCGACTTCTCTCCATCTCCGGAATCAAACGTATCAAACGTATCAAACAAAACAGAATCCCATGATTCAGTGTCGAATTCAGGGTCAAGTTCAGGACGCTTTATGGATCGATCTAGATTTAGAAGTCTCATATTAGGGCTAAGTCCCTCAATTTCAGTCGGTTTATCTCGAGATTGACGCCTCACCGTCTTGCTTTCGCCATTCTTCGCTAGGGCATCTAGTCCCGAATTTGCTACAGATGTATTCATCACTTTTGTTCATTCTTACGCAGAGTTATGATTTGACTGAGAAGTAGGTGAGGCCTGCGTGCATAATAATTTAATTCGTACTGCAATAGTCTAATATCTTACCTATTGTCAGGGCTCTGACTTGTTCAGATTGTCATAACCCACAAGTTTTAGCCAAAACATCTTTTCGACGTTATGAGACTAATTCATATTATGCGTTTCCATGGTATCCTGTCCCTTGTTGAGTTTCGTACTTAGGTAATTTTTCGCTTTCCGAGATGGGTTCTGAAATATTAGCAGATCAATTCTTGGTTAGCGAATAAATTCAATTGCTGGATCTCTGAATACAGTCAGGGGCTGCTTACGCTAACATTTGCTATATTTTGCTGTACCTCAATATTTTAGTCCTCGTTATGGTCGAATCGGCATATCCAGGGTTCTAGCAATTTCCTGCGAAGCAGCAGGGCCCGGATTTTGATCTGCCATGAATCGAGTCCGAGGGTATCCCCAGAATTTCAGTCGCAGGAGTCGGCACTCCGTGGTGAAGCAGAGCCGTGGTCCCTGCATAACCATCAGTAAGCATACTATTAAATAGAGAGCGTTTAAATAGATATAAATATGCAATGTTTTGTTGTTACAAAGAGCTCGATCATTTTTTGGACCCCTTTTTGAACTTGGATTTCGATTTTCCACCTTCGAAACCAGCTCTCTTGAGAGCTTTCTTTTGCTTCTTGCCTTTGACGCCTTTGATTTCACGACGCTTGGCAAGGTTCTCGTCTCTCTTTGCTTGACGGGCTTGAATCCCCTTGGCTACGTTGTCCTTACGTTCTTGCCATTCCTTTTCAGATTTCTTCTTCTTTTTGTTTTGTTGCTTGAGAGCTTTCTTTAATAGTTTTTCGTTGTCGCGGACTTTTTCGCCCTCGGCCTGGAGAATGGCTCGAGACCACTGAGACTTTTCGGCAATCTCCTCTTGCTTTTCTTTACCAAGAGATGCAATTTTAGCTTTCTTATTATTAAGGTGTTTCAGTTGGCCCAGAAGATCTCGTGGTCCTTTTCGGTTCTTTTGTTGAGCTAAATCCGATAGATCACTGGTGGCCTTTTGGCCGTCCTTAAATACGACCTGAGAGAAAACCAGCTTAGAGCTAGACGCTGACGAATCTTCGTCAAAGTCAATGTCGTCATGTTCCACATCGCTGTCAGCGACCTCGTCTTCTTCGTCATCTCTCTTTCGTTTTAATTGTGCTTTTGATTTTGTAGCTTCTTGACGCTGTCTTCTTGCTTCCAGAATAGCTTCTCTATTTAGCGGAGCTCCTTTAACACCAGTTCCAGGAGCCTTACGTTTCTCACGCATTTCACTAATTTTAGACGCCAATTTAGACCGTAGCTCGGCAATTTTTTCATTATTGACCTTTTTAGGAGTAGCAACTGGGGCACTGGAAGGTTGTGGTTCGGGGGCAGGCATCCTCAGCTCGTTTCCGTCATCATCGAAACCTATAAGATCGTCGATTTCGTCATCATCATCAATGTTGTTGTTTTTATTTGAATTTTTGTTAGATTTGGTATTATTTTTAGGATTAGATGCTGTTTCTGACTTTGAAATTGGATTTACCGTGCTATTAGATTGCTTGCCTACTTTATCTTCCTGCTCTTCCTCGATTTCGTCACTCTCGTTTTCCTCCTCCTCCTCATCATCTACTAGATCGTCGTCGACATCTTCGTTGGAACCAGCACTCTCGTCGTCTACTTCTTCTTCTTCTTCTTCTTCTTCTTCTTCTTCTTCTTCTGCTTCGCCATCATGAGAGCTGTCGCTAACTTCTTCACCCTCTTCGCCCGCTTCACGCTCTCTGGCAATATCTAGAGCTGTGGAAGCAGAAGAAGGATCAAACTTGGCTCTTTTCGTTGCCTTTGCCTCGTCCTTGGTCTGCTTTTTACGGTTCCATTGATTCTTGGTGTCGTCGTCATAATAGTATTTGGCAGGAATTAACGATAGTAGCCCACTAAAGGCGTTGGAATGATTTGCCAACCGCTCCTGAAAACGACTGTTAGATCATTGCACGCACTTCCTACGCCATCTACCAGCTTCCGAGTCACTTACTTCTAAGGTCTTACTCATTTTCACCCTTCTCCTCTAGTTTCCAGATGTGTATCTGATATCACTAAATAAACTAGGCTTGCGTAGTAAGTACCTCGATCTCTTCACAGCGGTTCCCACTAATTTTTTTATCAGAAATTTATCATTTAAAGCTAAGATCGGCATATGCCATGCAAACCCTTCATCGCGGCTCTCAGCCGCTTGCGCCGCATGCTCTGGAGACACACTTGCGGCAGTACTCTCGAGACCTCGAACAGACCCTCTTCGAGACTACGATGCTAGCAATCTCCTGCGGAGCAGGAGCCACGGGGTCTGGGGCAGAGCCCCAGCCGCCGGAGGCGCACACCCAGAACCGTGAACTTACGACCGTTGGCAGGGCCTGGCTGCCTCCGGCGGCTGGGGCTCTGCCCCAGACCCCGTGGCTCGTCTCGCTCCGCTCGACTCGGACGTGTCGTCAGGTTTCAGTTCAATAGACGACGGCGGGCGCTCTGGTCATATGACTAGTAGCAGCGGTGAGATGAAATAAGGTAATAGAACAACATCCGCTACCATTGTTTGTATGCAGCGGAAGCTTAGGGAAGCGCGGTGCCAAGCGGATACCGGATCAGTGGCCTGCGGTGATGTGTATTTTATTCTGCATTCAGCGCGCAGCAGCAAGAGCCGCTGCATGCTGATTCTAGGACGTGAACAGCTCTCGACAGCTCTCAGACTCCACAGGACCCTGTAACATCGCCGGTTGCTATAGCTGCTGGCCTGCACAGCGCGTGCACCATGTATTTATTTCTACAGTACACCAAATCGTGTCGTAAACTCAGACATCGTGAAACTAGCTTTAGTTGTATCATGGCGGTCATCGTCACGTCACTGTCACGTCTATTATAGCCAGGGGCATGGTCCAATCAGCTAGGTTCATTCGCCCAACAAGTCGTGCTTTTTTTAGAAACAACGTTGCTGCCAGCACAAAATCCCTACTATTTGAACTATATTGGTACTGTATTAGTAGCTGATGACTGGAGGATTCTTAGTATAAATCTATTTTCGGCTCCGCCGGTGGGCTTAGCATCGTATTTCCCATCCTTATTTGTTAAAGTACAGTTATTTCGACATTTCCTGTGGTAAATAGCCAGTTACCCCTCTATTGTGATATTCATTCTCCCATATCCAATTGAGTTAGTCAGATCTGTCGCATACATACATTTGCCTAATTAGGCAGTATCATACAAAAAAAGCGTGCATTGCAAGGCAAAAAAAGCAATTTATTATTTTTCAACACACAAATTTGGACTTGAAGACGCATGGCTCTGCAAAACTCGAGTCAGTTATTTTAAGGTGGGGCTTCGCACTTGTTTTATCCCTTTCTCTCCCCTTTTCTAGCTCCTTCTTTCTTACATTCTCTATCACTCTTATATTTGGTGTGTCTCCTTGATCAAAAATTCTCTACTGTCGTTAAGGAAAGTTCAAACAAAAGTCCAAACAAAAAATTCACAATGAAGTTCTCTACTACTGTCTTTGCTTTGGCTTCTCTTGCCGCTGGCGTTTTCGCTCAAAACACCAACTCTTTCAGTGCTCCTCTTAATGACACTATTGTCTACACTGGTTCTACTTTTATTGTTCAATGGAACTCTACTGGTGGTGGTGATACTGTTGACCTTCTTCTTAAGAAGGGTGATCCCAATAACCTCGACACTGTTTTCACAATTGGTAGTAAGATTTCCAACCAAGGTGCTGTCAGATGGGCTGTTCCTACCACTCTTCCTTCTGGAAACCAATATGCTTTGGAAATTGTAGATGATGCTAACCCCAATGTCATCAACTATTCTCCTTTCTTCCAAATCGTTAACAATGTTACTGGTACCACTATTGTTGGTGGAGCCACCACTTCCTCTTCCGCTTCTTCCTCTGCCATCTCGAGTTCGAGCGCTGTTTCTTCTTCTGCCAACTCCACCACTGCTCAAACCTCATCTACTCTTTCCACCTCTGCTGCTGTTAAGAACTCCACTGTTTCTCACCACACCACTGCCGCTGCTGGTAAGACCACTGATACTACCTCTGCTTCTCCTTCTGACTCTGGCTCTGAGTCCTCTACTGGTGCTGATGCTTCTTCTACCTCTGCTGCCGCTGCTTCCACTACTGCTGCTCAAACCACTGCTAAGGCTGGTTCTGGTGCTATCTTTGGTGCCAGCAGTCTTGTCGTTGCCGCTGGTATTGCCGCCGCCATGCTTGCCTTGTAAAGAAGCATTTCCTCCAAAAATGACCGCATGCCAATACCTGTAAACATTTTTCTATACATTCTTGGATAATGACATTATATAATTGATTTATATATTCTAATTTAATTTTTATTCTCTATTTTATTTGTAATCCGTTTGTCTTACTCTTCTGCTATTGGTGTCAGAATATATTCGTAATTTCACCAGCTTCTTTTCACAAGCTCAGCCACTACCCTCTTCGGCTCGTCAGATTTCTCTTAGAATTATACTGTAATACTCCCCCTGAATCGTCCATTCTTCTTCTTCTTTCTCGCTTGGCCGGTCTAGCCCAGATGAAACGTGAATGAGAGCCATGCGTGTTTCTATTATTAGCGACATAAACCGGTTTTTTAAACGCGTCTCGTTATTGCGATATACGGCTTCACCCATTTGCGTCAAGTAGGGTGGGATCGAAAGGAGTCCAGCCTAATCTGAAACTTTCTCATGCAGACGTGTTTTCCTTAAGGAGAAAGCGACTTTATTATCTGCACAGCTTTATTAGCCCACCGTAAGCTCTTTCTAGGATACCTTTGTATTCTATTAGGCTGGACAATTCAGATCGAGTTGAACAGATGTGTGCATCTCGGATCAGAGTCCTCGTCTAAGGCCTATCTCGTTAGCTCATCACCTGGTATGGCAACCTTAATAACGCGTTTATTTATAGTCTCCATTCCTGCTACTCTGCCTCATCATACCGAAGTTGCTCAGCCTATTTGACGCCATGGACCTAACTTTATTTACTTTCAGCCGCCTAGATTTTGTGCTCTGACCGCCCTAGAGCCGTTGAAGGCTGATAAGGGTAGGGGTACTTGTCAAAATTCAGGGGTAATCAGTTGCCCTGCCAACTAGTTATCTTTAGTCGATCAGTTAGACCATCCTAGGTCTGCTCAGAGAGCCATGCGTAACGTCGCCCTCCGTCTTGCAATTCAAGGACCTACTGTGCTCCGATGGCCAGGTCTTTATCGCATATCCCATGGCTCGCTTCATTTGCTACACGACCCAGTCGTATTGAATTATTACAACTAAATCCCACCACTCAAATATGACTGAGGAGGACTGTTCATATGTTAGCCTGATTTCAGGCTATTTTACTCTTATTATGTTTGAATTTCACCTATTCGACGCATTGGATTTCTTCGGCTGCATAAATCTCAGAACTATTCAAATTGCATCTGTCTACTACTCCTTGTCCAAGTAATACAAGCTTTTTTGATATCAATTCCAGGTAATCAGCTAGTTAGACGTCTGAACAGATGTACACGGAAACGGGGATATCGAGTACATGCGAGATGAGTCTGGGAATAGGGAGAGGGTCCACTGGGCTAAAAATGCTTTCTTAATTTAGAAATCAGATGTCTTGTGTCGGTCAAAAATAAATAGCCATCACTTTGTTAAAAATTTTCATCTCATCAAGTCTCCTCATGGCGATAGTCTCTGGGCCAGAAATATTTCCAGGACAGGATTAAATGCAAGTTCCCTGACCTGCTTGCTGCAATGTAAGAATTGAGTTGTATATCAAATTCACTTGTCGTAAATATAGCATGGTCTGGTCTCTTAGGAAAATTCTGTCTATCGCGATGGAGCTCACCAATGTCAGAGCTTAGCATTTGAGACTGGAGTAAATTCCTCGTCACCCATTTCATCCATATCTTCTGGGAGATTATAGGAGTTATTTGTGGTGGTACTAGTCAGTATTCTTCAGTTCATATATGAACTAATAATGGGTGGCTTCTCATCTAATAGTTCTATCTTTGGATCCAGATATTTTAGCCTCACGTACTGCCTAAGTTTCCCTAGTTGGTGAAAGATATACTCGTAAGCAATCACTGCAATGTAGATCATGCAGGGGCAACACGGTAGCAAAAAGATATCTATCGTTCATACTCTAAAATGATATAAACGGTTTAATTATTACGGGGTGTCGTAAGCTTAGTCCATGAGCTCTCCATTAGTTACACTACAATATAGAAATGAGGGAAGAAAGTGAGCTGCAGGGTCAAGGTTTACCAAACTGGATACGCATGTAAAGAGGTCCATAAAATACTAACCTTCCGGCCATACGACATGACAGAAACTAATAGAGCATCTGAGGTCAGCTATTGTGGGATTAGTGATGCTGGCTTTGACGGAGAGTTTGATTGCCCTCCTTTGTCAGTCTCATCTCGTTCTCAGTCAAACCCTAGCTCTGCAAGAACAAACAGCAGTGGGGGTTCTAGTGCTGTATGGGTAGAAAATTATCGACTATTTAGCTCAGTAAAGAATGTCAGTGAAACAACACTTATTAAGCTGGTCCAACAGGTGGAGCTCGATGGATTTGAGAAACTTGACCCTGAGAGGAGGCTTCAATCTCTAGATCAACCGACTGAAATTGAGGGACTTAACCTTAGTATGAGACTTTTACATCTAGGTCGATTCATAAAACGTCGTGAACTTGATCCTGAATTTGACACTGGATCGTGGAGGTTTGCTTCGTTGAAGAGGCCTGATTTTTATTCCAAATATGGGGAGAAAACGGAGTTCAATTTTTATCTGACGCTCTTGGGAATCAAAACAAGAGACGGAGAGCCATTTGTAGCCAAAGGACGACTCAGGGCTAGGCTCGAAATTGACCTTCATGAATCAGTATATGACCCCTTTAACTGGTCGCTATCCGTTCGTGACAGGTTTGATAGGGCCCCCATAATGGCATCAAGCCCATACTGTATGTCTCAGTCTCATCTATCAGCTATCTTAAAAATGCTTCGATCTGAAGACCCAGATAGGAGATCAGAAGAGATGGAATACTTGTTACAATGGGTTCAGGCAAAATATATTTATGATTTCAAAGTGTTTAAAGCGTTGCAATTGTATGCCTCTGACAAGTATATGGTTGGAAGGTTTGGCCAGTTTGTTAACCGCGGACCGTATTCTGAGTTTGATAAGATCCTACTGGCTGAAAAAAGTATACGAAATGGCCACGATTGGAACGGAAGACCGTGGTCATTACGATCTGCAAAAGTGTACCTTCGATTACCAATTCCAGACGTTATTTGTAATCTTTTTCGGGATGAACTGATTATAACAGAAACTGTTGGTGGTCAATCGTATCACGCTACTGAGTTAGATTACAAGGATATTCGTAATGGATTTTTAGACGAATTTGACATTAAACTCAATTCAGTAGATGATTCATACTTCCGCAGGGTAAACGAACAGGAACTACTGAACTATGAGAAGATCTTGAATATGAGAGATAAATTAATCCACGAAAAATTCCAATCATTTGATACAGATCAATTAATGCCTAGTATAATCATGACTATTTGTTTGCGTATCTTAGCGCCCATTCTCAACTCAGAATCAGAAGTCGACTGTTTCGTCCGCTATGATCAATCCATTTTCGATGAAAAGTTCTCTCATGTCGACAGGCCAAACTATACTTACATTCCCAAGCCTGTATTGGATGGTTTGACCACGTCAAGAAAGACTTTGAGTCCGGCTGTGATCTTTTCGTATCACAAATCTAACAGCAATTTGGATTTGTGTTTCGATACATCCGATTGGAGTATGGTCATGGATGAACTCCGCTTTTACTTATTGTATAACAAGGTCACCCATTTCGTTGTGTCGAGTTTTTACGAAACCTACTTCATAGATTTCACTGAATATAAGGATCACAAACTTCATTACAATGTATTCCGTCTTCATAACGACTCGACAGAGCCTCCTGTCAAGCATGCACTTGCTGGTTATTTGCTCAAATATTTGAGCGGAGACCCTTGGGCGTTGGGATGTGAAATTGTTCGCCAAATGAGAGAAGATCCTTGTCCTTTTGTGGCACTTCCACCTAAGGAGAGAATGTGTATGTCTCCAGTGAGAATAATTCGGCCGACAGAGCATTTCCCTTGCCAGTCGAGCATTGATACTATTGAGAACCATTTCAATGGTCGTTTCGGAAAGCCTAATGCTTCTACTTCCTCACAACATTTCAAATTCATTGAAAACAAGAAGAAGTCTGAGCCCAGCAAAGAAGAGACAACGGGAGACACTGAGCCCGGCAAGGAAGAAACAACGGAAGACACTGAGCCCGGCAAAGAAGAGACAACGGAAGACACACCAGTGACTTATTCGGCCAAACAAATTTACAGAACCTTTGAGAAGGGTGAACAACTGCTGAGCACGGATAAAATCAATTTGAAAAAAATCAAATTTCATAAGTACACAGGTCATGCAAAGACTTATTTGACTGAGATGCTGAGAGATAAGGAGGTAAAAGTTTATAACCAATTAAAGGATCTTCAAGGGTCAGTTGTCCCGAGATTTCATCAGACTATTGAGGACAAAAGAGGCAAAAAAGGGATTCTCATCGACGTTTCCCGTGATTATAAGCCAGTCAAAACGTTTATAGATGAGCTATTAAGCATGCTCTTAAAGCCAGACGTTGCTGTTGAACTCGAAGTCCAGTGTTTACGTGACATTGAACAATTGTTTAAAAATTTGAAGGAAGGGTATCAAGCAATTCATGAGAAACGTGTGATCCACAACTACGCTATTAAGGACAGCGTTTTTGTGCGTGCAGCGAATGATGTTTTTATAACGAACTTTCAAGATAGTTTCTCTGCTGAGGATGCAGAGAAAGATCTGGAAGTCGATTGGAAAAACTTGCGAGCCTTTTATTCTACTCTACCTTTTTATTTCCATTAACCAAGTTAGATATATAATTGAATAAATATTGCCGTTTATATTAGTCATCAGTTACGATTTCAATAATATATACTATTCGGCGAGGTACTGATTTTCGACTTTTGTTGTGTTCCGTTGAAGGGCCAGAACGATTAATTCTTTGTCTCCTTCGAGTAGAACAACAATGATAATGGTAATCGCTCACGACAAATTAAAATATGAATCGATTATAGCTTTAACATCCTGCTAGTAATGTAGAAAAAGAGTGACTGACGGAGCCCCTAAATATACGGACGGGTTGGCGGCAAAAGTGAGCAAGCCAAGGCTATAGTTTTCGCCTTAATTGACTCGCTTTCGGAAAATTGCTAGTCAGGGCTTATATCTTGGCGATTCTATGATAACGTGGCGTGCCATTAACGAAGTGTTTGCCTGAAACGTCTCTTCGGGCCCAAATTTTAGGCTAGGTTAACTCCGCCAACTCTCGTCAGACAATATCTATTTGCCATCGTAATTATGAACTGACATGTCGATTTCATCTCATACCTTGGAATAATCGACTGGAAAACCTCCAACTAGCCTAAACTCGCCCAAAAAGAGTGCGATGCAAGCCGACAGGGTCCATCGCGTTGTTTCATCTACACCCTGAAACCATTCAAATTGAAATCAATATGTCTACTACTTTCTCTACAACAAATACAAGTGTTTAGTGTCAATTCCCGATAATCAGCTAGTAAGACGTCTACTGAACGGAGCTCGTATCAGAGCTCATCTTCGCCGGTAGTCTCCCATCTAATAGTTCGCTGTTTGGGTCTAGATACGTTAGCCTCATAGTAACAGATTTGTAAAAGCTCTGCTTACGTTCTTCTGTCATTTCTGTAGTGTGTAGTGAGATATAGAGAGCTCTTGGACTAAACCCAGAATCTTTTTCAATAAATTTCGGACCGTTTTATAACGTGCAGATGTCTCAAAATGACACCTGTTTGATCTGCACTGTGGTGATCTGCAGGGTCATGGTGGACGCTGGCATTATATAAGGGCCAAGATAACCATCAATTACTGAACCATTTACCAACACAGCACCTTAGTATTTCCGGTCATCCAATATGACTGAACCGAAAAGAGTTGCTGAGATCAGCTTTAATGTGGCTAGTGGTGCTGACTTTGTTGGAAAGTTTGATAATCCTCCTTTGGCAGCCTCATCTACATCTCAGTCAAACCCTAGCTCTGCAAAAACAAAAAGCAGTGATGATTCTACTGTAGCATGTGTAGGAAATTCTGAATCAGATATCACAGCGAAGAATGGCGAGAGTAAATTGACTATTAATAATGTAGATCAACTGATAACGTCTGATGAACTTGATGCACTTGACCCTGAAATGAAGCTTCAATATCTGGATCTACTAACAGAGATTGATGGACTTGACCATAAAACGAGACTTCTATATCTAGATCAAATGATAGAACGTCCTGAACTTGACCCTGAATTCGACACTGCAGCATGGGATTCTGTTTTGTCTTTTAGTTCCGGAGATGGGGAGAATTCGGAATTCAGTTTTTATCTGACGCTCTTTGGGATCAAAACAAAAAACGGAGAACAGTTTGTAGCTAAAGGACGACTCAGGGCTCGACTCGAAATCGACCTTCATGAATCAGTATGCGTCTTTTTTAATCGGTCGGTATCCGTTCGTAACAGGGTTGATAGGACCACCAGTAAAACATCAGACCCATACTGTATGTCTCAGACTCATCTATCAGCTTTCTTAGAAAAGCTTCAATCAAAGATCATTCGTGAAGACCCAAATAGGAGACCGGAAGAGGTGAAATACTTGTTACAATGGGTTCAAGCAAAATATATTTATGATTTCAAGGTGTTTAAAGCGTTGCAATTGTATGCCTATGACAAGTATATGGTTGGAAGGTTTGGCCAGTTTGTTAACAGGGGACCAGATTCTGATTTTGATAAGATCCTACTGACTGAAAAATGTATACGAAATGGCCGCGATTGGAACGGAAGGCCGTGGTCATTACGATCCGCAAAAGTGTACCTTCAATTACCTATTCCAGACGTTATTTGTAATCTTTTTCGGGATGAACTGATTACAGCAGATACGGTTGGTGGTCAGTGGTATCACGCTACTGAGTTAGATTACAAGGATTTTCGTAATGAATTTTTAGAGGAATTTGATTTTAGACTAAATTCAGTAGAGGATTCCTACTTCCGTAGAGTAGACGAACAGGAACTACTGGACTATGAGGAGAGCTTGGAAAAAAGAGATAAATATGTCTACGAGAGTTTCAAATCATTTGATACAGATCAATTAATGCCTAGTATAATCATGACTATTTGCTTGCGTATCTTAGTGCCCATCCTTAGCTCGGAAACGAAAATCGACTATTTTCTCCACTATGTTCAATCGCTTGTCTACGATAAGTACTCTCATGTCGACAGACCAAATATTAATTACATTCCCGACCCTGTATTGGATGGTTTGACCAAATCAGGAATAACTTTGAACCCGGCGGTGATCTTTTCGTATCACAAATCTAACAGCAATTTGGATTTGTGTTTCGATACTTCCGATTGGAGTATGGTCATGGATGAACTCCGCTTTTACTTATTGTATAACAAAGTCTCCCATTTCGTTGTGTCGAGTTTTTACGAAACCTACTTCATAGATTTCACTGAATATAAGGATCACAAACTCCATTACAATGTATTCCGACTTCATAACGACTCGACAGAGCCTCCTGTCAAGCATGCACTTGCTGGTTATTTGCTCAAATGTTTGAACGGAGATCCGTTTGCATTGGGATGTGAAATTGTCCGCCAAATGAGAGAAGATCCTTGTCCTTTTGTGGCACTTCCACCTAAGGAGAGAATGTGTATATCTCCAGTGAGAATAATTCGACCGACTGAGCACTTCCCTCACCAATCGAGCATCGATAGTATTGAGAACGATTTCAAGGATCGCTTCGTACAGTCTAATACTTCTACGTCATCAAAACATTTTGAGTTCATTGAAAACAACAAGAAGTCTGAGCTCTGCAAAGAAGAGAAAGTGAACAAAAAATATGTTTTTGTGGTTTATTCAGCCAAACAAATTAGTAGAAGTCTTGGGAAGGGTGAGCGTCTGCTGCACACGGATGAAATCAGTTCAAAAAAAGTCAAATTTCCTAAGCACACAGGTCATGCAAAGACTTATTTGTCTGAGATGCTGAGAGACAAAGAGGTAAAAATCTATAACCAATTAAAAGATCTTCAAGGGACGGTTGTCCCGAGATTTCATCAGACTATTAAGGATAAAAAGGGAAAAAAAGGGATTCTCATCGACGTTTCCCGTGATTATAAGCCAGTCAATACGTTTATAGATGAGCTATTAAGCATGCTCTTAAAGCCAGACGTTTCTGTTGAACTCGAAATCCAGTGTTTACGTGACATTGAAGAATTGTTTAAAACTTTGAATGAAGGGTATCAAGCAATTCATGAGAAACGTGTGATCCACAACTACGCTATTAAGGACAGCGTTTTTGTACGTGCAGCGAATGATGTTTTTATAACGAACTTTCAAGACAGTTTCTCTGCTGAGGATACGGAGAAAGATCTGAAAGTTGATTGGAAAAACTTACGAGCCTTCTATTCTACTCTACCTCTTTATAATCATCAACCAAGTTATATATAATTGAATAAATATTGCTGCTTATATTAGTTATTAATTACGATTTCCAATAATATACACTATTCAGCGAGGTACTGATTTTCAAATTTTGTTGTGTTCTGTCGAAGGGCCAGAGCGTTTAATTCTTTATCTTCCTTTGAGTAGAACAAGAATGATATTGGTAATCGCTCACGACAATTAAAATATGAATCAATTATGGCTCCAACATCCTGCTAGTAATATAGAAAAGAGTGACTGACGGAGCCCCTAAATATATGAACGGGTTGGCGGCAAAAGCGAGCAAGCCAAGGCTTTTGGTTTTCGCCTTAATTGAGTCGATTTCGGAAAATTGCTATTCAGGGTATATATCTTGGCGCTTTTTATGCCAACTTGGCGTGCGGTTAACGAAGCGCTTGCCTTAAACGTCTTCAGGCCCAAATTAGACTGGACCAGACTCGTCAACTCTCCGATTGAGAGACAATATTACATCTTTTGAGATGATCTCAGCTCTAGTGATGGGACAGTTTGAGCCACGTGTTTAGGGGTCAGTTTATTGTACTTATTTTATACTGTACTCAATCACAAACTTAGGCGTCGATCTCATCTCATGCCCTGCATAGCTTAATTTTTTGGCAGCTCGTTACCCCTTTTAGTAATAATCGACCGGAAAAACCTCCAATTTGCCTGAACATCATCCAACTCGCCCAAAAAGGGTGCGATGCCCATCGATAACCGACAGGGTCCATATAACTCTGGCTAATGTATACAAACGTCCTAAAAATAATGAAAATAATCGCCATCACGTTGTTTCTACAAAGTATATAAAGGCGGGATATCTTCCCAAGTTTTACAACTACACTGAATATACTCTAACCCAGAACTATTCACACAGCCGTCAATATGTCTACAACTACTTCTTCTGCAGGTAATACTACTCCCCAATTTGATGAATCGCTTGCTCCAGCTAGATCTTCAACCTCCACCATTGTGAAACAATCGATGGTCAAAGCTCTGAAGACCGTTGTCAAGGACTTTTTTATTCCACCCAAAAAGAAGGTTGATACTGCCGTGTCCCTCCAGACCCAAAAGGTTTAAAACTTCTCACTTCCATTCTTTTTGTCATTCTATTTGACTGTCCGATATTTTTAATTTATTCATTATTACTGCTGATATGTGAGCCAGGTCGCTCTTCACAAAACAAACAGTGGTCTTCTTTTGTGCAATCTCTTCTATTTATAATATCTCCTTTATTTAATTTATTTATTTGGCAACCAAGGGTAGCTTCGCTTCAACCTCGTGGGTTCTGTCCGTTAAGATGGCCTACATTCACCAAAGTGGTTGGTTCCAGTTGGTATGGATCCGTTACCATGGCGTCCATTGCACTTCCTAGGCCGTGCTTGGCGACTTCATGTGACCTTACGATGTGTTTATTAGAGGCACGTCTTGTCACGACAACATCTGCTGACAACGATCGTCAACAATCTTCATATCATCGTACTCCTAATGCCTGCTTCTGCCCAGTGTGGCTTCCGCTAACTTGTGAGTAATCAATACAGCGGCCTCGCGGCCTCAGGTTTATATTCCGCTATCCTAATGAGCCTTATCAGCTGGCTTCTCCACGATGCAGCTGGCTGAAATCAACGAAACGGCACCATCACAAACTCTACTGACGGCAATGTCCCAGACGGCACTTGCATTCGCTAAACCCTAGTCAGGTATATTTGACGGCCAGCCCGCCAATACCCGTCGCCGCTTGTCATGATCGGAGACTTCTTTAGGTAGTTGCAGCGCTTAATAGCCTATCCCCGCTTAGACTTGCTGTTAACTGATGGTCGGTCACATGACGTCCAGTCGAGAACTGCCGTTAACTGATAAGTTTTGATATCAATACGATTAAAAGATTATTATCTACACCAGGGGTAATCAAGATTTGCTTTTTATCTCCAGGTTCATTCCTGTTCAGATATATAAATATAGACGGCGGGCACGGTGCCAATTGAGGTTTTGTTTTTCGAATTTTGTTATTGGTATCCCAAATCCTTTTGATCGTCGTTGGAACCGATAGTTATTTTCTACGCATAAATACTTTATTATTAGCGAAATGACAAACACAATCTCTACGACTGAAGTTCCTACTTCTTCGTCTTTACCAGCTGTTGATCATTCGAAATACAGGCTCATTGAATTGACAGATATCAAAGAAATTGAGAAGTGCCATACTAAGAACTTTGTTGAATGGGCGGGCGGCTTAACTGAGGACCAATATCTTCAAAGAGAGAAGGGCGTATTTGCTATCTTGGCCAAATATGGATTTAGCTTAACTTATTGGGCTCTTCAGGAAAACGATGGCTCTGGAAAATGGACCACTGTTTCGGCCTGTGAGTCTGTGTGCCGTCCTGCTTTATATAAAGTAAAGGGAAAGCCTGTTAATGATACTATCTCTCATTCAGTTGGATCAGTATTCACTCCAAAGGAAAATAGAGGGAAAGGCTATGCCAAAATCATGATGATCTTACTGGCAGAGAGACTTCACAGCTGGAAGACTGAGGGGCTTTCCGAGGAGCAAATTAATAATTCCATCATCGCTCTTTGGTCAGATGTGGGTCTGTTCTATGGTCTGTTTGGCTACGAACTGACTGATGCCGAAGAAATTAAGATCACCCCCGATTACGAATCAACTAATAAGTCATCAACCTCTGCTATCCCAGAGGGAGTTGAGCTACTAAGCTCTTCGGATGAAATCGCCAAACTGGTTGCTCAAGACGAAGCCTATATGGTAAAGAGAATTGACGAGCAGACTGAGCACGATGGAGCTCCTCGAGCGATCATTGCTCCCAGAGCTGGTGTTTTCGAGCACACTTTTTGGAGAGCCCGCTACGTCGGCCGCCATCTCAATAAAACAGAAGAGAAAGAGCCTACTGTGTTCGGCGCGAAATGCAATGGCTCGTGGATGCTTTGGAGCCAAGATTACGGCTCTAAGAAACTATATGGACAACGCATCTTCACAGACCGGTCCAAGTACACTACCGAAGCAGACATCGTAAAGGACATCACCAAGCTTATCCAGGCTGCTGTTGTTGAAACTAAAAAGTGGAAACTTCCTTACCTTTGTATCTGGACCTCGGATCTCCCCGAAGGCATTGATGCCGACTCGGTGGTGCAATCATACCAGTCAACCAAGAACGCCGAGCCAGCCGTCAAGTGGCAACGTCCCGGCTCTCTGCCCATGTACCATACCTCGGGCGTCCGCAAGGACCTTAAATGGGTCTTTGACGGTAAATACGCCTGGTTCTAATAATACAGCCCCTGGTTTCCTTGTCAGACAGCCTCCGGCGGCTGGGGCTCCGCCCCAGACCCCGCTGCTCCTCTCGCTGCGCTCGAGTCGAAGCGTCGACGGTCCAGGTGATTCGTTGCCCAATGCTGTTCTTGAGAGCTGCTCGCTCTGAGAAAAGGCAGGACCCTGCTCCAAAACGGCAATTTCAGGGGTCAAAATATTTTACTGGGCTAGGGCATTCTGGGTTCTCCTCGGCACAGCCAGAAAGCCAATTAAAGAAAACAGGGTCCACGCAACGAGCGAAGCGAGCTACGGGGTCTGGGGCGGAGCCCCAGCCGCCGGAGGCAAAACTGGAATGAGAACGTACCACATCTTCTCATAAGTACAGTGAAGCAGAGGAGATGGAGTAGCAACGCGCACTATGCTCAGCCACCAACCCCAGATCGAGCGAAGCGAGCTACGGGTCTGGGCGGAGCTCAGTCGCCGAAGGCATAGACCTCCCGTGTCTGCATTTTGTGGTTGTGCTGGACCCCAAGGCTAGTGAGGTGCGTGACGCAGGGGCATATGTCCCTGACGATCACTTCCGGATGGTGCCTGGATAGTGTATGGATCAGGGCAGTTCTGGGCGGAAGAAAAGTAGGTTCGAGTGACATTTCTTTAATTAGTCATTGTCACAGGTGGCAGTTTGATATAAATAGCTTGTTTAGGGTGGTCGGGCAGGCCGAAAGATAGGGTCTGGACAGCGGGAACCGGCAGTGGACAGGGTCCAGTGAGTAAGCAAGATCCGGAAATGTATGTATGTACGTGTATAGTCGAAGTTAATAATGGTGAGATTAATAATATTGTGTCTCAGTTGTCGAGTGCTATCTTATCTCGTATTTTCGCCAAGCTATGGAATAGAGTTAGATCGTCTACTTACGTCACTTGCGATGAGACATTTCCCAGAGATAGGTCATGTGGTGTTGTAGTAGCGTAGCAGGGGTGTTTAGTGGCATGCCTGATAGTGAGTACAGTGTGTGAGATCGTAACTGCGGTAGGTATTGGCTGTGAACCGTGTACTTGGTTGACCAGACGGTGGAAACCGCTCTCTCTCTCTCTCTCTCTGAAGAGCAGATCCTGGGTGGTGCTGCAAGCAACGCAGTAGGCAGTCTAGGTAGTCTATAGACATAGTGTGTGCGGTTTACCAATGAAAGATGCGAAATAGCGGTTGCAAATCAAGCGCCGTTTGATTGGTGGGAGCCAACCGACACCGCTGTTTCATATTTGCACAATAAATTGGCACTCGTACGTGATATGCGAAGTAATGATTAGATCTAAGGTTTCAGCCAATCGGATTTAAGGTTTTACGGATTATGAAAGGTTGGGAGTTTTAAAGTAATCAGATGCATAGAGGATGTTAGGGTGTAGCAAGAGCAAAGATCGTTCTCTGATATAGTAATGTTGGGAGGAACGGTCGCCATGCTATTGCTATTAAAATAGCTGGCAACATGGGAATACGGTCTCGTTATTATCATAGAAGAAGCAAGCCGACGGATTGAGTAATCAGATGGAACAAAAAAAATCTTGACACTGACGAAAGCAGTAGGAGCCGGGGGCAAGCGCAGCTGGCGATGCTGGCGGGTGTTGGTACTGATACTGGGGTAGCCTCCCTGGCCGCAGACTGAACAACTCCGCTCTAGGCAGGGAACTGGCTGGCATGCTCAAACGAGTAACCCAGAGCCGAGCAGAAGCCAGCTGCTGTACATTGCTAAGCAGAATTATCTTGCCCAGGAATCGCTGACGACTTGCAGAGGGACGTCAAATCAGGTCCCCACTATACCTTACTGGCCGGTCACTAGCGAGAAAGGGGCCCAGAACGGAGAACAAACTAGCAGCGTCCATAGTGCTCAGGGTCAATAGTACCAGCCTCAACCCAGCAACTAACAACTAATTCACTAGCAGGGACTCTCCCTCAGTTCAGCAGCAACATCAGCAGCAACATCAGCAGCAACAGCGGCAGGAACAGCAGCAGCAACAGCAGGACCGCTCGCAGCCCAGCTCCCAGCGGTGCAAGATCTTGCACTGCATACAGCGGATCTCAGATCGAGAATCGAGAATCGAAGCTATCTGATCCAAGAGTCAACATTCTTAGCGGGATCAAACCATCTGCGATCTCGTCTATAGCAGTTTATTCAACTCCTCCTTACTCGTCTCTGATAAATTTATTTCAGTACTTCTGAACCTGTCTGCTTTCTCTTAGCATCTCAGCATCACAGCATCGCATCAAGTCCGTGGACTGGGCCATCCCCGTACCCGCCTGTGACTGAAGCAACTCGTACCGGCCTGTAGTATCTCTTACATATAAACCCAATCTATACGCACATACACCAAACTAACATACAGCTGAGGCTATACATACAGCTTACATTTAACTCACTATAACTAGCCGGGCTCACGCTTACATCACGCCTACTTCTTCTACTAATTGCCTACATGAGTTTTTAGTTCGGTTCACAAGATTGAGACCAACCGTCATATCATCACCATCACTAGATTTTTTTTCTTAGTGAGCACGGGGGCAAAAAAGCTTTAGCAAAATAAAGTTACAACTTAAGTTTTTTGTCACCATTCTAAAACGTAGAAACAGACGAAAATTGCTGAGTTAGATCTTATATTAAAAAAGGGTGGGTATATTTATACTTTTGTGAATATTTTCCGAGAATAATAACTAATCTGTCCAGGATACACTGTACCTATAATAGAACAGTTGAGACTTTGAGGTGCAAATTACTGACAAAGCGACGACAACGCCTTGGTTGGATACCATTAATCTAGGCTGACTTGGTGGTTAGGAAGTTAGAGTCCGGGATTAACGTCTATAAATAAGCCAAGCTGACTCAAAAGCTGGATTACGAATCGGTCTTAAACAGGTTTGCTTGCACAGGAGTAGCTGCTGTGTACGACAGTTTGTAGTCGGTGTCGACTGCGACTTCAGGCATCTGATATATTGTCTCTTGAGTGTCTTGTCAGTTGACTTTTATTGAGCCTTTCAACAGACGTTATTTGTATCAACACCAGCTTCAATCGATAGCTACTACATTGCTTTGTATTCTTCTTTCTGTTACTTACATTTCAAAAGTTACAACTCTCTTCCGACATCATCTTCGATATCACTTTCGGTTAACTTATTCAACATCTTCTTTTTTTTTGTTTTCGATTCTTTCGTTAGAGCCCAGTTTAGACCCATTTTTTGACCGTTCTCCTAATCCTTTTCGATTTCTCGCCTCTTCAGCTAATTCACATCATATGGGTCGTTCGATGAAGTCGTAATAGAAATTCCCTTGTAACATCTTCCGAATCATGACTGAGTTAGTTCTACTTTCATCAGTAGCAGTATCATCGTCGAGACAGTTGAGTGAGTCTGAGCCATCGAGCTTAGAATCTAACAAAAAGAATATCAGTAATATTAGTCAAAAACTCAAACAGCATACGGGGTATCTCCTGACTCGTGATATGAAAGAGAGTCACCCCCATTCTTCGCTGGCGGCTCTGGCCTCTGTCAGTGTGAGGTCACCTCCTGCGCCCACGCCGGCAACAGCAACGACGCCGGCAGTGCCAACAACAGTAGCACAATCTTTGACAGCGCCAACCTCCACTGCTCCATCACCAATCCCTCCATCGACGCCGACATCAACAGTAGCACCAGCGCCAGTGCCAGCGGTGATATCAGCATCTGCATCAGAGTCTGCTGCATCCTCGACGATAACAAATGAGATAGCACCAAAAACAGAGGATAAGACGGCTTTCCAAACAGAATCCATCAGTAGGACCACCTTTGGCAACGGGTCTATCCCAATTACTGCTAGTCCAACTATTAATACTTTTACACCTATTGTTGCTCCAGCACCAATTACATCTATGGTTACGACGCCTGCTGAAACTCCTGGCTCTACACCAGTTGCTACTCCATCAGGAACACCCAGCTTGGTGCCGTCGCCAGCACCAATTCTGGGTACGCCTCCTCCAATCTCATCCTCGACCTCTACGACTGCTAAACCCTATTCGCCCTTTATTGTCATGCGAACCTCGAAGCAACCCGCAACTCCCGCTATAAACACACTTAAGCCTGATCCACATCGCCCATTAAAAGAAACGAACCCAGCTAATAACACCATCCAGGGCCATGCAAAGAGTAATCACAGCCACAGTAACAGTACTTCCTCGAGCCATGGACCTAGTTCATCGTCAGTACCAACAGCTCAAGTTTGCTCAAACTGTGGAACTACACGAACGCCATTATGGCGTAGAGCTCCTACTGGTGAGACGATTTGTAATGCATGTGGTCTTTATTTAAAGGCAAGAAATACTTCGAGGCCTGTTCACTTGAAACGACCTCCTCAGACAACCACTATTTGGTTGGGTGGAGACGAGCTGAAAACTGAAGATGGTGCTTCCCCTGCATCGTCTTCTTCGGTAAAAGCACCACAAGGAGCCTCTGGAGCTACCACCATACCCGAGACGACGGCTAGTGGTTGTCAAGGAACCTGCCCTGGTGACGGTCATTGTAATGGTACTGGAGGGTCTAGCGCCTGTTCTGGCTGCCCTGCTTTCAACAATAGACTTGCCAGAACCGGTAGACAACGCACAAGTTTAGAATTTCATGCTGCTAAATCAGAAACGGGAAGTGTCGCTACGAGTAATTCAACCGATGTTGGAGCTGTCGCTGCAATTGCAACGACCTCGTCGTCGTCAGCTGCCAACAACGGTGCGACATCCCCAGTCTCACCAGGCCCTTCAACATCAGCCCTAGCTAATGCCGCTACATCGCCTGACGATGGAATGACTGCAGTGGTCATCTCTTGTCAAAATTGTGGCACTACGATTACTCCTCTTTGGAGAAGGGATGATGCAGGTCATACTATTTGCAACGCGTGTGGTCTTTACTACCGTCTCCATGGAGTCCATCGACCAGTTGGTATGAAGAAGAGTATTATCAAACGTCGTAAGAGAGTTATTTCTCAAATGCAAAGTCAGTCTGATGAGGGTGAGGATGGTCAGCAATCACAGTCACAGCAACAACAGCAAAACCTTGTACTTCAACAATCGCAAGGCCAAGACCAAGCTTCAGTAGCTCAACCTCAACAACAAAGTCCAAGACAAGTATTATCTACGTCTCAAGGGCAGGGACCATCAACCAACTCCAAAGAAGCCTCGACTCTGAAATTCAACGCTTACACGCCCCGACAAGCAAAGTCACCCACTAAAGCATATGTATTACCACCCTTATCCGACAATCAAGCCTCTCCGGCCTCGAATATCGCTTCAGCGCCCTCACCATCCTATGGTCCAAGTACTTCTCCACCTTCTTCAGCGATACCGGTTACTAATGCTGCTACTACTGCGTCTACCACTGGTTCCAGTGGCTCCTCTGTTATTGGTTCTACTACTGCTATCAATACCAGTACCACTTCTCCTATCAGCTCCTCAGCTCTATCTAAATCGACCTCTTCAATGCCTCCTCCACCATCTCACGGATCTTCGTCATCAGCACACCTTACAGTCCATCAACATCCATCGCATAATCAAGTTATCAACAACGGTAGCCACACGTATGTGCCTTCGCATACTCCCAACACCACTGCTCCTCTATCAATTGGACCAACCTCTGCTACCGCCTCGACTTCAGCTGGCTCCAGCTCCCGACAAAATCTTCCTAACCCTATTTTGCCCACTAACGGAAGACCAGTTTTCCCCCAACCCACCACGACTACTAGGACTTCGACATCATATGCGAATACTACACGCTTACCACCACCTCCCGGTATGTCGGCGAACAGCTCTCCACGGCAAGGAGAAGCCAGCTCAGTCTCGGATTCGTCGTCTCCACATTCAAATTCGCAGGAAGAGTCGATTGTCAATAGAGATACCTATGTACCGCCTCCGATTGATTTCACACATGCATTCAGGCCTACCTGGGAAGGTACACGAGTCGTGAGTAATTCATCTACGATCTCGACATCTTCTTCTGGCTCTTCACTTTCTTCATCTAGTAGACTTCCCAGCATCTCACATATCACCGAGATCAGATCAGATCAGCTGGTTGGATCAACCTCATCATCGGCGGGCAAGCGCAAGTACAGCGACGACGATGAGCGAAATTTGAGGATAGCATCGATTTTAAATGCTGTTGAGGATGACAACAGCAGCACTTCCCCATCTAGTAAATCTAGTAAAGACGTGTCGCTGACAAAGAAATCTGAACTGGATGTACTAGAGCTGCTGAAAGGAAACGACGCAAAAGACTACGTCGTAGCCAAAAAGCAGAAATTCGAAGAGAAAATGGCCAAATACAAAAGGAGGATGCTCGAGGCCGAGCAAATAATTGACGCCTGTAACGAAAAATTGAAGGAACTGGATTAGACCCTGTTCGATATGTTATTTTAATATATTTATTTATTACTCTTTACCACTACACACTATTTCTCCGCCTCTCCAGGGCGCCCACCAGACACTCAGATCATATCTGAAAAATCTTATCAATCGAATCTACGTATCCGTTTTCGGCAAGATCTAATCTGATTGGATCGGATAATTTGTGCGGCGTATGCAGCCCCCTACTGCCGCCCTATTTGCTTCACTGGGAGCCAATTTCTGTTGGGCTTGAGTCAGTAGCCTCCGGCGGCTGGGGCTCCGCCCCAGACCCCGTGGCTCCTCTCGCTACGCTCGAGTCGTTGCATAGGGCAGCGGAATCTGCCTCCGACCGGTTGGTTCTACGCAATGTAGCATGTGCCTTCACGAGTTAAATCTTGGCACGCGTCCCGTTCTAAAGCCCCTGATCAAGTGGAGGGGTCCCCACAAACGACTCGAGCGTAGCGAGAGGAGCCACGGGGCCTGGGGCGCAGCCCCAGCCGCCGGAGGCAACAGGCGACACAGGGGAAGTTTCCCCTGAGTTTTCCACTTAGGGATATATCAGTAGCAAATAAAAATTAACAAAGTATATCTATGGTAGGGACACTTATTTTTCAGGGGTTGCACTGACGTCGTTGGAGAACATGGATGACAGGTCTCTGCCAAACAAACCTCTTTTGACCCAACCCATGGCCATGAGCACCCGTGTGCGGAATGACACGGTCTGGGCAAAATAGGCACCTCGCCAGAGGTACATGCCAATGAGACCACCGACGTAGCCCTTTCCGTTGAAATCGAAGACGGCCGCGTTCGAGATATAGGCCAGCGAACCGAGATGCTTGTATGCGAATGGGCGGTATACGGCGTCGTCAATGTCGTCGTCAGTAATGTCGCTGAGTTTCAAAGTATCCTGGGCTCTAGCAAGTCTAGTCAGTTTTCGGCCAAGATAGGCTCCTTGTTGGTTGGCCCGCTGTGCTGTAGCAGGCAATGAGGTGATCCTCTGATCCACAGCGTGTATAAGATTGGTCAACTCATCCAAACTGAGAGTGCCGGAGCGGTCGATGTCGAACTCGGTGAAAAGATCAGTTACTCGGCACAGATGTTCAGTTGTCTGGGGATATTTCTTCTTGATTACACCGACTAGCTCCTCGAGTTCGGAATAAGTGATACTGATATTGGCTAGTTCCTCATCTGAAACACGGTTGGGCCCAGTAAGACTAAACCGACGATGATGGAGAACATGGTGACGAAGAAGGTTTTTCAGATCTTCAAGGATATTTGTTCGCATGGTTGCACAGTCGCCAATGGCATATACATCACCTTGAGGAGTTCCAAAGACTCGAAGATGTGTGTCGGTCTCAATAGCACGCTTGTTACGTTGATGTTCAGGTCCTAGCGATTTCACGACTCTTTTGGTAATAGGTGCTTGATCTACACCAGTCGACCAAACACATAATCCGTACGGCAATTCTCTATATATCTTTTGACCGTCCTCGCCCTTCTGGTAAAACACTACCTTGTCAGGGAGAATCTTATCGACTCGAGAGTTAACTTGGACATCGATACTATCGTTCTTGAATCTTTCCATGGCGTAGTTGGAGATGTTCTCGTCGTAAGTATTTAGGATATGGGATCTGGATTGGATGACGTGGACTGACACTTCATTTCGAATGACCTTGGGGTACTGGTCAGCGAGGTCTTCGTTAAGCAAGTCGTAGATTTCAGCTGCCAACTCGACACCAGTAGGTCCTCCTCCACACACAACAAAACTCAAAAGTCGTCTACGCTCTTCATCGGTAGTAGTCGGCAAACAGGCTTGTTCGAGATTTGCAACAATCTTGCCTCGCATGTTACGGGCGTCCTGAATGGTCTTGAGGAAATCACAATATTCCAATCCTGATACACCATGGGTATTCGTAGTCGATCCAACGCCAATGACGAGCTTGTCATAGGGAACATAAAACGACTCTTCCTTACCAGTTAGTCTATTGAACGCCTTGACTTCAACGAGTCTTTCATCGGGTACAATGTCTTCGGCAGTTCCAGTCAAATAATGGGCATGAACACGAGAACAGATACGACGAATAGGCTCGACTAGAGATTGCAGGTCTAAAGTTCCTACGGTGGCAGACGGGAGCATAGGAGTGAACAGAAAGTAATTAGTGGGTGAGATGATGGTAATATTATACAACTCGGGGTCAATTTCCTTGAGCAGAGCAACAGATCCCCATCCAGTTCCAAGAACGACAAGACGAGGTTTGTCTTTGAGCTTGGCCTTTATGGGGGACTCTTCACTATCCAAGTAACTGTAGCATATAGGAAGGTTTTTAGGTCCTCCTTTAACCGGTTCTAGGGCCAATTGCGACACCTCGACCTCTTTATAGTCGTCGTCGGACCTCCAGTAGGTAGTAGCGTCGTAGATGAAAAAAGCAGCCAAAATGGTGAAAACAACCGAAATCAGGATACCAATTGAGAGAGAGGTGTAGTAAAAAGTTTGCAGTAAGAAATGTTTTCCAAAAAAATTGGAGATTCTCGGATCTTGGCGTTTGGGCGTGGAAGAAAACGATCTCATAGAGAGACCAGATACCCGACCTAAAGAGCCCATAGGCAATTGGTTCACAAGACGAGAGTAACCAAGAAGCGACAATCGAGGCGACAAAGGTCTGCCAGTGATCCCGACGCGGGCAGAATTCAATGGAGCGAGTTGCGAACCCAATTGACCATTAATCCTGCCATTGAGTCCGAGACTGCCATTATGACTGCCATTATGATTGCTACTGGCAAGGCTATTTCCACTACAGATCGATCTCAAAGGGACTACACGACTCTTCAAAGCAGGACCTCGAGAAAGTCCAACCGGCTTGGCGGCCAGGATCGTGAGTCGCGAGAAGTTCAGAAACGAACCCATTCTAAGACCAGAATTCATTGCCCAAATAAAAGCTGAATTAAGTCCGTGGAATCAGGACAAATCCAGTAATTCCGGCAAGTTTAAATCCGATCTCACCTAAGACAGCCAGGAACCGAACTCCACAGAAGCGATCCTGCAAACAAAGTTGAAAGAAATGAAATAAGACTCCGGCGGAAACGAGTGCAAATCAACTGTAATAAAAGCTTCGAGGATCTCTTGTGTTCGAAGTTCCAAACTATATAATCTGAGTGCTTGCTTCGTTTCCGCTTCAGTCGGTTCCCGTTCGAGCCGTGATAAGCGAGACATGCGTGCTCATCTGCGTCATCCAGCATGGCCCGGGTAACGGCACCGGCAACAGACGAAGAAGCGCACTTTGCCAGCCAGCAACGGCTGTAAATCGGCAATCGGGGTACCGAAAAACAGTGCCCAGCACGCACGCTCTGGTCGGCTCTCTGACCTGCTCTCAGGCCGACTCCTCTCCAGCGAGGCTCCACGCAAACCAGCCTTTTCATCTGCCACGATACAAGAGCCACTGGTAGCTCCACAGCACAATTACGTCGAATTGCAACGCATGTACATCCCTGTGCCCGAAGCATGGAACAATGACATGACATCTGTGCCGTGCAAACAGCCCACCCTCTCACTACGTGGTCTGTAACCACTGCGCACTGTAGACTATAAAACTAGTATAACCGTCCCTGTCCCCATACCAACACAACACCAGCAACACCATTCATAGACGAAACAACCTCTGTCCACGAACGAACTAGGAACAGAAGCGATGCAGCCGCGGCAAGGGTACGCCCTTCCTGCAAGGACCCTGCATACAACATGAGACATCGACCTCACAAACAGCAGCACCAAAAGACCAGTACCACCACTAACCCCTCACTCTCCACTACTACCGGCACCGCTGTAACTGGCACTTTCACCGCCAAAGGTGCTCTCTGGGGGTGGGGCGCTGCCTCCGGCGGCTGGGGCTGCGCCCCAGACCCCACTGCTCCTCTCGCTCCGCTCGAGTCGAAAGTCGAACAACCGCCATCAGAAAAGCAGGGCCCGCCGACGCACGACTCGAGCGAAGCGAGAGGAGCCACGGGGTCTGGGGCAGAGCCCCAGCCGCCGGAGGCACACCCCACGGAAGACACAGAACCGGCCTGGAGAGGCTCGTGCGGCGGCTTGCGAGACGGCAGCTGCAGGTGGGCTGCGTATGTCCCCCGCCACGTCCTTTATTACCAGGTCTCGCATGGATCACCGCCCATTACCACCTGTACAGCCAATCTTGTCAAGCCTTCCATTGTACGAAACGAATACGACGACTGACTGTGACTGTTGACTAAACTGGCAGGCAGTGAAAAAACACCTTCTGTCGCACTTGGATCTGGTCATACTGGCTCCTCCCGCATCCAATTGCTCATTTACAGTTCTCCAAACTACTTTCTACCCACACTTCCTGGCTGGACCGATATCGCCGGCCGCTCTCTTTCTTCTCTTCCCACTTTTCTTCATAAGCAATGGGCATCAACAACCCAGTTCCCCGAAGTCTGGGCAAAGAGTCCAGGTAAGCTCCACAAGCTTGCTCACGGGCAGATGCTGGTGGGGCCAGCTGCCTCCGGCGGCTGGGGCTGCGCCCCAGACCCCGTGGCTCCTCTCGCTTCGCTCGAGTCGGGCAGTGGGGGTCCCAGAAAGCTCGCGAAGCGAGCACAACCAGGTCTGGGCGGAGCCCAGCCGCCGGAGGCACATCCCCCCACTCGAGATCTGATAGCTAACAGCAGTGTAGAAAGGCCGCTAAGGTGCTGGCGTCGTTTGTCAAGCCCAACCAGATTCTGGGCCAGGATATGGTGATTCCTGCCCATGTTCTGGCTAATGCGAAGGGTCTGGTGGTATTGACTGTTTTGAAGGCTGGATTTTTGTTTTCTGGTCGTGCTGGTTCTGGCGTGATTGTGGCGAGACTTCCAGACGGTTCGTGGTCTGGTCCTTCTGCTGTCGTTACTGCTGGTGCTGGTGTTGGTGGTCAGATTGGTGCTGAGCTGACGGATTTTGTTTTCATTCTCAATACTAAGGCTGCTGTCGACTCGTTTGCTCAGGCGGGCTCTATCACTTTGGGTGGTAATGTGTCGTTGGCAGCTGGTCCTTTGGGACGAAACGCAGAGGCTGCTGGCTCGGCGTCTCTTAAATCTGTAGCGGCTATCTTCTCTTATTCAAAAACTAAAGGACTGTTTGCAGGCATCTCTCTCGAGGGATCTGTGCTGGTCGAGCGCCGTGAGGCAAACCGTAAATTCTACGGCAATAACTGTACTGCAAAATCCATTCTCGGCGGCAGAGTAGACCCTCCTCCAGAATGCGACCCTCTATTCAGAGTCTTGGAATCAAGAGCCTTCAGAGGCGTGCGGCCGTCAGACTTCGACGACGACTATTATGACGATATTCCTGATTATATATCTGATAGCAGCAGCATGAACGACAGCGGCACATATTCATCTTCGCGAAGAGGCTCTAGAAGAGCCGCCTACGATGACGATTACGATGACAACGACGACGATGGAGATGTATATGGAGACAGAAGACGAGGCGGCAACGGCAGTGGCAGCGGCTCTCGCAGAGGAGGCGCTGCGTCAAGTAGCAGCTGGCAGGATGATGTATATGACCGACCCTCATCCAACAACCGTTCGAGTCAAAGACGATATGATGACGATGACGACGACGCATTGTACGAGCGAGGCAATCGTAACCGTGATCGTAACCGCGACCGAGGCGTGGACGACGTGACCCATCGCATGGCCCGATCAAACTTCAAGTCTACCTACTCAGACAGGCCACCCGGCCGCCCAGCGGGCCCTAAACCAGGCAGCCGAAACTACGACGACGAGGAAGACGACGACGCCTATTACTCGTCGAACCGAAGAAGAGCCGACAGCAACCCACAGCGAAGCCGGAACTCACCTGCGAAGCCAGCACGAGTGCCACCACAGGCGAACGTCGGCGACGAAAAGGCGGTGGCCTTGTACAGCTTCGAAGGCGAACAGGACGGAGACCTCTCGTTCCGCAAGGGAGACGTCATCAACATCGTCAAGCGCGGCGAATCAAAAGACGACTGGTGGACCGGCAGCACCGCCACTAAACAAGGCATCTTCCCCGCCAACTACGTCGAGCTCCTGTAGCTCGCACACGACCACCGACACGTTTCTCTATATGTACTCTGACCTTCTGCAATTTATCTGTTTCTGTTCTCGCAGCCTTCTCACGGGTTGGGTTCTGCCTCCGGCGGCTGGGGCTCCGCCCCAGACCCCGCTGCTCCTCTCGCTTCGCTCGAGTCGGGACGTGGGGTGCCAACGAGGCTCATGGGGTGGGCTGTTTTTGGCTGCTGAGACCTCTGCTGCTGTCACTGTTTGCACCTTCCCAGCTCATACAGCAAAGGGAGACCAATGGAGAAGAACCCAAAAGAGCCCCTTTCTA
This sequence comes from Sugiyamaella xylanicola (nom. inval.), assembly GCA_001939105.2. NCBI lineage: Eukaryota > Fungi > Ascomycota > Dipodascomycetes > Dipodascales > Trichomonascaceae > Sugiyamaella > Sugiyamaella xylanicola (nom. inval.). The sequence continues at coordinate 75,041 of MQSX02000019.1, forward strand.
GTCTGCCATTCTTACTATCGCTGGAGACCCTGAGACGCTCTCCGCGAAGCGGAGCCACGGGGTCTGGGGCGCAGCCCCAGCCGCCGGAGGCAGTCCGACCCAAAGAGATCCCAGATGACATCCTCGCCAGAGAAAGCGCCCCCAGAAGCATCTCCGCGAAGCGGAGCTACCAGGTCTGGGGCGGAGCCCCAGCCGCCGGAGGCAGAGAGACAGCCATCGTCCAGAGGGGCCCAAAGAGGCACATCCAGGGGAAGGATCGGCGGAGCGCATGAAAATCTCACGAACCTTTTTCTGCGGTAGTGTCCACTGGCTGGCTGTGGTGGTTGACGTCGTTGGTCGTGACGCTCCCCGCACCGCACCGTACCGCACGCTAAGGTGGTCTCACAGATAAGGTAAAGTTTAAGGTTGCAGGAGGCAGCGAGCGTCCGCGGCGGCACGTGTGACGGGTGGGGAAGCTGTTTGCCGTTAGTCTGGGTGGATATGTCTCTGGCCTCTGGTGTGGTAGCTCGTGGTATTATATTATCTTGGACTGTGGGTCGCTGTTTGTCTACAATTTCGCGTTGTTCGGCTCTTGCAAGGATGCGAGTGGGGTGGGTGTGCCTCCGGCGGCTGGGGCTGCGCCCCAGACCCCGTGGCTCCTCTCGCTGCGCTCGAGTCGAACGTGGGGACTGGCCCTGCTCTAAGAACAGAAATATAGGCTGTTGATTTGTAATTTGAAATTGTAATTGCCATATCAGCCTTTCTTTGTGCGAATATCAGGCTCAGTTCAGGGGCTGAGACCAGATTCCTCAGCACTGTCGATATAGTTAGTGGTAGTTTTCTAGTGGTAGAAAACTAGTTTATGCAGAGGGACGGTTACAGGAGAAGAGCTATCTGAGTTGGGCCAGGGACAGCAGCAGGCGGACGTTGAAATTGTTTCATATTAAAGAACATTCCTTTCTTTTTGCGTTCGTAGCCTTCCGTTTCCTGCCAGCCTCAACAGAGCAGTTTCTCTTATCTCGGTCGCTCGGTAGAAAAAAGCTGCTCGAACCTTGATCCTGAGATTGTACCTGCGGATAGGCCTACCGATATGGCAGATTGATTCCGGAATATGCAGGCCAAGCATTTGAATTTTTCACTGGAAAACAAACTTTCAATTAAGTTGCCTAACTTGGCTATTGATCCGGATCGCCCTCTGCTACGCACAGACGGGCGGCACTGTCAAAAATAGATTGTCCTCATATCCTGCCCAAATGACCCAACAACAGCGGGACAATTGCAACAGCCAATAAACAGCTGGGCTCAGACTGGGCTCTGGGCTCCGCTCTTTTCACCGTTGCAAGACCTACATCGGCCGCAGCCCACAGGCGCCAGCTCTAGCTGCTTCTGTCGCGGTCTAAACTGCAACAGGCCCATCGATCCAGCTGAGACACTGCTACAGCATGTGCTTCTGGGCCATGTGAGCTGGTGAAGAGGGGTGCAGAGGGGGTGGGGACCTGCCTCCGGCGGCTGGGCTCCGCCCAGACCTGGTTGTGCTCGCTTCGCGAGCAGGCTGGGGGGAAGAGGGGCCAGGGACTCCTTGAGCGGAGCGAAAGGAGCTGAGGGGTCTGGGGCGTAGCCCCAGCCGCCGGAGGCAGCAGGGTCGAGCGGGTCGATGGCTCAGAATTGAGCGGGGTACGCTAGGCGGAGCGGTGGTCGCATGTGTTTCTGAGTTGGGAAGTCTGCCCGCAGCTGGGAACTGTATCTCCAGAGTAGGTCGATTGCTGGAGGCTGCTGCTGGGGGGACTGATGGGGGTGCGAACAATGGCCCCTTAGGCTGGCCATGGGGGGCTTATCAAAAGAAAGGAGTGCTCTGGTGTGGTGTGTGGTGTGGTTGATGGGGTGAAAAACAACTGTTGATGGCGCTGGTAGTCTGATATCGATCTGTGGGATTATTTTATTGGCTAGCTAGTGGTGCGCAGCACGTACTGACTGGCAGACATTAGGTCTATAAAAGCATTAGGGTTCCCCCTTGGTTGTATTCTAGTTTATTTACTTAGCTACTTTTCTATCTTGTCAAGTTCTGGTCGCTAACAGGCACACCGTCGCCGTTCGATTAACTCCGTTTGCTCTATTGCTATTTCACCAGTGAGCAGATCCTCCACCTCCACAATACTGTAAGTTTATAGCATAGCTAGCGGTGACTACGGTTGGTTGTTGTTTATCCAGACCCTATTGTAGCTCTAGCTTCACTCGAGTCGACTTCAGATACGGCCCAAGGAACGAGCGAAGCGAGCCACGGGGTCTGGGGCAGAGCCCCAGCCGCCGGAGGCAGTCCCTACCCCTGTAGTTCCTGACCAGCCAGTTCAAGGGTTACTGAGTCCACAAGACAGCCAGTAAGTCAGTCAGTCAGGTGCGCATCGAAGCACGCCTGTCCCTGCCTGTTCTGTAGCTAGTGAGCCAGCCACCAGTGGACCCGCTAGTCCACCCGCAGCCAGCGACCGTCAGTCAGCGCCAAGCGACACCAGACTACTCTTCACTCTTGAGTCGAGCCTAACAGTTGTACCAGCACCGCATACTTGTCTCAGTGACATTCCTCATTCTGGCCTCCAGTTGCTCTCTGTAAGTAAACGGTATCCTGCTTCTATGCAGAATGATGTAGCAGGACTGATAGATAAAGAACAATCATCGATCTTTGCTCAATGCAGAGTTTGTTTTTCTATTTCCGACCCGCCTACTTCATTTCTATATAAGCATTTATATCTGGATTTGCGGTTGATTTTCATTTGTTTTTCTGGACAAAATTTTTTCTAAATCATTTTTGATTCTTTTCGTTTAAAAGGCATTTAGTTTCTTTCTGTCTTGTTCTCGCAACTTCCACTCTGGCTGTACACCCGCATAGCGCTATAGCTCCAGCTCTCTTATAAATCACCGCTGTCCACGTCCCAGTTAAGGTCTTCATATCACCTTGGCTTCTACCCGGTAGTGCAGCCTGACTCGCCCTGGAAACTGTAATTTCTAACAGCCCTCTTTAGATCGCTTAAGGGACAAATAAACAGTTGGCATAAACTTTAAAAAGATCCAAATTAAAAACCACATCGCCGTGCCAGCCATTTTAAACTCTCGTTCTCGGCTCGTGTTTGACATTCATCAAATTATCTGCACAGTCTTGACATCAGTTTTACTCACCACACCACACCACAACACACTATCGAATTCTAGATAACACACATTCTAAGAATCGACAAATCCTTGCAAAAATCCCTACAATTCCTACAAAAGAAGTAAACAACCATCCAACAATAATAATGACCGATTTGAACAACTCATCTGCCAAGGGAGCTGTGGTGCCTCCTCCGCCATCAGCAGCCGACATTGCAGCCGCTAATGCCTCTATCCCCGACGTTCCTTTTGAGCCCAAGAACTTCCTGGCCAAGTTTCGTCTTGACGGAAAAGTTGCCGTTGTCACAGGAGGCGCCCGTGGTCTGGGATTCTCAATGGCCGAGGGTCTTTGCTCGGTGGGCTTGAAGGGAATCGCCATTTTGGACGTGCAAACCGATCTTGGTCTGGACGCCATCAAGAAGCTCCATGGAGCCTACGGAGTACAAGCACAGTTCTATAAGGTCGATGTGCGTGACGAAGTTGCTGTGGGAGATATCATGGACTCGATTGTGCGCGATTTGGGCGCCATTGACATTGTAGTCAACTCTGCTGGTGTGGCCGACCTCGTCCACGCTGAAGAGTACCCACCTGAGAAGTTCAGACGTGTCATCGACATTAATCTCAACGGTTCGTTCCTCGTGACCCAGGCCGCTGCTAAACACATGATTGCTCAAGGAAACGGCGGAACCATCATTTTCATTGCCTCGATGTCGGGATCCATTGTCAACTGGCCCCAACCTCAATCCGCCTACAACGCCTCGAAGGCCGCTGTTAAGCACCTCATGAAGTCGCTTGCCGCCGAATGGGCTGTGCACCGCATCCGTTGCAACTCGATCTCCCCCGGTTACATGGACACGGCCCTCAACCGATCCTACACGACCCTCTTCAACGAATGGAAGGACCGCACCCCATTGGGCCGTCTCGGCGACCCCGACGAGCTGACTGGTGCCTGCATCTGGCTGGCCTCTGAGTCCTCGGCCTTCTGCACTGGTTCCGACATTGTCATCGACGGTGGATATACCGTCTTGTAATTCTACTACCTCCCTGCCCACAAACACTATATAGACCATCGCCATAGCACCCTCCAACTGTCTAGCACCCTACAACACTAAAGGCGCTCGCTGCACCGCCTTCTACTTTATTTAATGTTACGTCTGCTTATTTTCTTTGCCATCCTGCCTCCGGCGGCCGGGCTCTGCCCGGACCCGTGGCTCGCTTCGCTCGATCTCGGTCGCTGGGAGCTCGAGCTTCCTCGAGTCGGGTTTGGAGGTTGGGTGTGGATACACAAATAGAAATAAATAAATATTGCTGGGTTTGTATGACAGCAAGAATAGCCTGCAGCAGAGGTTTCAGCAGGCTCGAAGTAGACGAGTATTCCTCGCGCTGATCAAGATATCCAGTCTCCAGTGGCTATGTGGGAATAGCAGGAATACTCGTATCGACTGGCAAAGATAGGTCGTAATCAAATCACACCTCTGTGCTGTACGATGCCTCTACTCTGAGGTGTTGATCAGACAGTCCAGGCCAATGAATCTTTTCATATGATCGAAATCAATGATAGCCCCAGCTCTCAGATGTCTACCAGCTACCATATATCCACTGCCGTCTCTCCTTACTGGTGACTTTCAAAGAAACTAATATATTTACTGGTATATCTACTGAAGTATCTACTCAGCACTAAGCATTTGCTTGGACCTCCCCAACACCTCCTCGAGCGCAGCGAGAGGAGCCACGGGGTCTGGGGCAGAGCTCCAGCCGCCGGAGGCATGCTCCCACCCCCAGTGGGCAAACGTGGTCGAGGGTCCAGAGGGTTCTGGAAGCGATTGTTGGAGATGGTGCCCCTGAGACTTCCCTATTTGGTTAGCAGAGGCATTTATGCGACGAAGGACCCTGAGCGCCATGAATAACGGTGTTCCTGGCGCAGTCCCATCTCGGTAATAATTAATAATGGATGACAAGCGGCAGCCAGCGCAGTGTCCGAGGTGAGTGATGTAGCACCTGACAGACGGTGTGGCAGGGTCTGCCAGGTTCGTGGCCACTAGAAGGTTCCGCGCATGCGCACGCTAATTTGACCAGCAGCAATTTAGCCCAATGGATAGGCCTGTATCAATCAGCTTTTACTAACAGCCTATACAAAGAAAGCGATCGACCAGGGGAGCTGCCGCAAAGGGAAGTCCGCGGCTAGCAGGTACGGCTTTAGTTAATATATTATCGTTTCAGTGGGTTTACTAAGGACTTACCAATGTATGGAATATTGAATAATTGCACTAGTGGATGGGTTCGAATGCAGGTCGAGTGTGGAGTCAATAGGGTAGTGGAGCAACGGTGTCGATGAGTATAAATATGAGAGCCAGGGCCTGAGGTGGAGAACTTTTTTTTGAAAAAATGAACAAACAGACACAGTCTAAGGAACCATCTCCCTCTACAGACAGTAAAAAAGTTTATTTTTCGTATTCATTCATCTCAGCTCTTTTTGGATTATTCGCTTTACTGGCAATTTTCATTAACAGCTCTTTATCTTTGTCTTCCAACTCTCTAGTCAACAAAAGTTACAACCCCCCAATTACAACTACTCCAATGTCCAACATCTCTACTGCCGGTGCTAATGCTGCCAAGACCTTCACCTCTCGAGGTATTCTGAAGAACTTCTTGGCTGTTGAGCAATCTGAAGGTGTCGGTGCTCGTGTTCGACGTGCTATTGGCTCTATGCAAGTGCGCAACTTCTCTCCTTTCTTAATGATGGACCATTTCATCGTTGGCAAGAATGCTGGTTTCCCTGATCACCCTCACCGTGGTCAAGAGACTATTACTTATATCATGAAGGGTTATTTCGACCACGAAGACTTTACTGGCAGTGCTGGTACCATTGGACCCGGTGACTTGCAATTCATGACTGCTGGTCGTGGTATCGTCCATGCTGAAATGCCCCGTATTGGTGAGGACGGTGTTCTCCCTGAAGGTATGCAACTGTGGGTAGATCTGCCCAAGGAGCTCAAGGCCTGCGAGCCTCGTTACAGAGATCTCAAGGCTGAAGAAATCCCTGTCGTCCGTCCCTCTGACAAGGTCGAGATCAAGGTCATCTCTGGCCACTCTTATGGTGTCGAGTCCGTCAAGGATCTCGCTTACACTCCCATCTGGTACTTCGACGTCCGCATGCAACCTGGTGGAAGCATTGAACAGGAGATTCCAAAGGAATTCAACGCCTTTGTCTACGTCCTCAACGGCAACATCAAGATCGACGGCGCTAACGTAGACGAGCACCACTGCGCTCTTCTCAACCGTGACGGTGACGGTGTCAGTGTCTCTGTCGACTCCAGCGAGACCAAGGAAGCCAGACTCGTCATCATCGGCGGTGAGCTCCTCAACCAGGAAATCGTCCAACACGGTCCTTTCGTCGAGACCTCCCGTGAAAAGATCATGAAGGCCTTCGTCGACTACCAGACTGGCTCTAACGGTTTCGAGCGTGCCCGCGACTGGGAGAGTAAGATCGGTAAGAGAAACGGTTAAACACAAGCTATAACTGTTCTATTTTTACTTCTTATATATATTTATTTATTCACATTGTAATAAAAACTGACATTCTTTTACTTCTTGAACTTTTACGCCTCCGGCGGCTGGGGCGCTGCCCCAGACCCCGTTGTGCTCGCTTCGCGAGCATACTGCTCCATCTTTTGCTCTGGGTCTCCTGCTTGAGCTGATATGGGAGATGGGGCCTAGAGAGCGCCAGCACCTGTGACATCCGGCTGGCTGATGTGGAACCAGGTCGGGGCGGAGCCCTTTTGTTGGTAGCTAGTGTCTGCTTCTTGGAAAGAAACCTGATATGAGTACAGTGTAATTTCATCTTTACTGAATAGACCATTACGCCCTGAATCTTCGGTGCGTCACATGGTATATGTGCATATTTATGCGGTACCTGAGACATATGCCAGATCCCCTGGCTCTAACTCAGTTAGAGTGCTAATTAATCCGGTTATGTGAGATCCAGGCCCAATTGGTTACAGTCCTTCACTATTGGGTTTCGCTCCCAGCGTAGGAGTTTTCAGTTGTTGGACCCAAGGTCGAGAAAATCGGTCGAGATTATCGCCAAAGGCGAGATTAGTAATAAGCCTTCTAGTTAGGTGGCATGTAATCTGCAGTCCTATTTCTCAGGAACTAAAATTTATCAACACTTGCCAGAGCACATAAAAAAGGTATATTTATTCTATCACAACGATTTTTTGGAAAGTCTCCAATGGCCTCCGGCGGCTGGGGCTCTGCCCCAGACCCCGTGGCTCCTCTCGCTCCGCTCGAGTCGTGTTCCCCGCTCTTCACCACTCCACGAAATATACGCAGTAGCGGTCCGACTCGAGCGGAGCGAGAGGAGCAATGGGGTCTGGGGCGTAGCCCCAGCCGCCGGAGGCTAGTGGTCGGGGTTTGCGTTATTTGTGGATTACTTTGGTTATGAGCACAGTTAGAAACAAGTTCTAGCATGTTTCACGTACGTTTGGACATGACAGCTGAGTGCGACTGACGTATATTTGCTCAGTGCTGTGTCTGTGCCATGGCAACATGCAATTAATCTCTACATGAGATCACACATCACCAGCAAACATTATTGCAGCAGAGCTGTTTGTTTGCCTGATATGCGGATTGTTGACAATCCCCGAACCCCTGGAGGTCAGGATGGAGTCAGGAATCAATCAGCGTCCAGGTAATTTTAGGACCAAGGTGATCTCTGTTCGCGGTTCTGACGCCTGCGGCCCCACTGGGAACACCAGTCGCGGCAGTGACTAACAAGCTTAACGCGATTTAGCTTTAAATAGATTTGGCTTTTATTAGACTCTGACTTTTATTAGACTCTGAGATCTGAGTGAGTTTTTGAGCTGCCGTTAGGAGACAGTTTACAAGGCGTCATGTACTCAAATTCCAGATAACAACCCACTTAGATCTCAGGGGATAGAGAGGAGCAGGAAGCTATAGAAATTGCAACTACTGTTTCACATTACTAGCTTGTTTCAAAAGCACAGAATGCAGCATCTAACGGGAATATACATCATACATGAGAAACTATGGCAACGGCAACTCCAGCAGCAACGCAACATGAGACTCACACCCGATGTCTCAGATCCCACGGCGACTCGCGAAGCGAGTCACAACCAGGTCTGGGCGGAGTCCAGCCGCCGGAGGCAAACCCCACCAACAGAGCTCCCAACAGGCGCCAAAAACGAAACCGGCAAAACCGATACCCTGAAGCTGCTGTCAATCGGCGACTGCAACGGGTACCTGATCTCGCTCGAGATACCCTATTTGGTGCAGACTGGCATTTGCAGGGGATATAAATAGCGACAGACGAGAATTCCCGCGCCGCATCTGATATCATTTCATGCCTGAAAAAGCAAAAGATGGCTCGTTTATGCTGGTGTTGATGTGTATAGAGGGTTTGTTCAGGAGTTTTTCGCGACGAGTAGCTGAAGATCCTCAGTCGTAGGCTGCTTGAGCTTGCGTCATAAGATTTAGATATCTCTATATATATTAACACGGTTTGTGGCTACGAAGAATGGAATTCGATTTGTAATAGCGAACGTGAGAAGTTCTAGAGGAAATTTTTTTGGTAGTTAGTTGAGTTGAGTTTTTCCGAATAGAAAGGAGGTCGCTTAACTGCATGGACTACTAGTTTTCTTTCTGCGTATCTCGAGATCTACCCCTGAATTCTTTTTAGTAGCAGGACAGTAGGACAGTTTTTCGTTTTTTATTTCATAGCATTTACGGACAGGTTTGTTGGTATTGGATTTCTAAACGGATTATGAGTTCAGACCCAAATCAAACTCCCGACACGGGCTATAGTACGCCACCGTTATCGACGGCTGGCGCGGCCATGGGCAACAGCAGCCCGAGGTCCATTCCACGACGAGCGGTTTCGAACGAGACGGCGGATTCGTATCATAGAAAGCTCTATCAGCAGTCTCTACCGGAACCAGCTACTGAGTCGTATGCCGGCCAACAGCATCAGCAGGACGAGCATGGGTATCAGCAGCAATATCAGCATGGGCATGAGCATGAGCAGGCTCAACCAGGACCATATCAAGAGGGCCATTATATCCAGGGCCCACCATCGCAGACTTTGCCTAATATTCCACCTTCAGCCCATTTGGCCCCTCGACAAGCGCCTCCTCTGGCTGTAAACACCAAACACAGTCCCACCAGCCCAACGACTGCGGCTGGGACGTCTATTGGAGTTGGTCATACTGAAGGGCCTCCTAGTTCGCCATTTACGTCGGGCCCTACTGCTGAAGCAGCTGGTTTGCTTTCAACAAGCGGTGGTGCTACTGACCTTCGTCCGCGGCATTCAGTACGGAGCTTGTTTTCTAGAAACCGGGGCAAAAACGAGACCAGTGGTCAACAGTTGAACTCCCCTCAGATTGTAGTGGCCCCAGCTCTCGAAGGTGAACAGCAGCAGGAGCAAGAAAAACAGTCTCCTAATACGAACCTGCATCCCACCAATAGCATTTTCAGTCGGAAAGATATAGAGCGCCATCTTCCAGTATTAATGGAAGAATCCGATTCTGATGATGAGCTGCCTGATATTAAACAGGTAGTGAGTAAACTAGAACATGATGAAGACGGTAGCGATGAAAGTGCTGAGAATTCGCGAGAATCGACTCCGGATGGTGATGGCAGCGGCCGTCGAAAAAGAAGAGGGCATCGAAGTAAACGAAGCAAATCTTCGGGTCGCCGCAAGCAATCTCAAACTCCTAGTAAATTTGTTGCTTCTATGCGAAATTTCTACGTTTCAATCATTTCTAAAACACTCATTACGAGAGCATTTATTTATTGGTTACCTCTAGGCATCATATTGTTTCTTCCTTTGGCAATTGGCGCCTGGGCCAATCCCAACGCATCTTTGGGTCATAGCAGTCTGATGTGGCTTTTTATTTGGCTTGAAGTAGTATGGGGTTCACTGTGGATTAGTAGAATTGTTGCCCACTATTTGCCCTCCATAACAGGTGTCTTCTTAGGAATCGTTAGTCCTGCCATGAGAAAGTACACCGCTGTTATGGCTGCTTTAGAACTTCCAGTGACGCTGGTGTTCTGGGCCTTTGTATCATTTATCACCTTTATTCCTCTTTTGTCTACCAACCACAAGGCATTAAAAGATACCACACTCACCCAGCCTTGGCAGAGAACTGTGAATAACATTCTCGTTGCACTTTTGATATCGTCTCTCATCTTCCTTGCCGAGCGACTCTTTATTCATCTTCTTTCAGTGTCTTTCCACAAGACGAGATTTGCTAGTCGAATCAAGACCAACAAGCAAGCCGTCAGCACGTTATCACTTCTACTACAAGCTGCCTATCAGGTTTTCCCACAATTCTGCGAAGAGTTTGAGGACGAAGATATGGCTCTTGAAGGTGGTGCATTACTGCAAAAGGGAAAGAAAATGAAGGCATTTCAAGCTATCGCTGGAAATGAAAATATGCAAAGAATGGTAGGAACTGTACACCGTGTCGTAGGCTCTGCTGCCAATGTGATTGGAAATGTGGCTCGAGACTTTCGCGGATCTAGATCTCGGCAGTCGTCTGCATTTAAAGTTGTTTCAGATGCATTGGAAAGCAAAGCACTTGCCGAAATCCTCGCCAGCAGAATTTGGAAGTCTCTTGTTCTTGAAGATTCTGAATCATTGACTATCGAGGATCTACTTGAAGTCATAGGCACCGAATACGAAGATGAAGCGAGAACATTGTTTGATTCCTTAGACAAAGATTCAAATGGGGACCTTACTCTCCCTGAGATTGTTGCTTCTGTTAAAGATATTAGCAGAGAACGTAAGACCATCTACCGCTCTCTTCGAGACATGGATTCGGCTATTGGAAAGCTGCACTCGGTTTTGTTGTTCGTGGTATTTATCATCATTATCATTGTATTTATTGGTATGTTGGCACCTAGTGTTGGTGCAGTTCTTGCTACTCTTGGATCCACCCTTCTTGCCCTGTCTTTTGTGTTTTCTGTTACTGCCCAAGAAATCCTCGCTTCATGTGTTTTCCTGTTTGTCAAACACCCCTTGGATGTCGGAGATATTGTAACTATCGTTCTCAACGGAGCCAATGCCACTATGTCAGTGGTGGAAATCTCTCTGTTATACACTGTTCTCAAAGATACTTCAACAGGAGTTATTCGTCAAGCTCCCAATGCAGTTTTGAATACTCTGTGGATTGACAACACCACTCGTTCTGGACCTATGAGCACTCCCTTCACATTCACACTTGGTCTTCCTGAGACTAGTGCTGAGGATATCGAGGCTTTCAAAGAGAGACTCAACGAGTTCCTGGAGGAAAACCAACGTGATTACATGCCTAATCCATACGTCCAAATTACCAATTACGAGGATCTGGATCGTATTGCATTGACTGCTAGTGTTACATACCGCGGCAATTTCGCTGATGGTACGCTATTTGGTACTCGTCGTACCAAGTTGTTGAAGTTCTTTGCCAAGTGCGTCAGTGAAATCCCTCTTCATATTCCTCGTCGTTCCGATACGTTCTCGAATCCAGATTTGCCCATGTTCAGCAACAGCACCGTACCCAAGGACACCGCCAAATTCTCTGGCGGTCTTAGAACCCGACAGGCATTTGGCATTAGACCCGTTGAACCTGTTGCTGAGAACGACAATCCCACTGAGAACATGGACGAAAAGAACGACAACGTCTTTTCAGATGGCCCGCTCAGCGCCAGAGACCAAGCAATGCAGGACGTTGCCATGGCTCATGGCTATAACCGGACCACTTCCACCACCTCTCGTGCTACTACAACTGGCGTAAATAGATCAACCTCCAGGGGCCTGCGCCGTAGGACTTAAATAAAAGTTTATTTACTTCTACTCCTCGTAACGACTTCGACAACATTGCCTCCGGCGGCTGGGGCGCTGCCCCAGTCCCCGTTGTGCTCGCTTCGCGAGCTCTAAAGGCCCGCCGGACTTGACATAGGCAGATGAGCTACGTTGTATAGCGCAAAGCCCAGCTGCCAGAGGCAATACCGCTGGTAACAGTGCTCGGCGCTCGATAAGTAACTCTGTCTCACCGCTCTCGTTTGAACTCGGCGAACGATTCGAGCGAAGCGAGAAGAGCCACGGGGTCTGGGGCAGAGCCCCAGCCGCCGGAGGCAAACCCAGCCCGCAGCAATGTAACCAGCTAGGAGAACCGGGGAGGCGTTCGAAACACTTGGAGATCAATTTATTTAAATTAGGAGATTAGACAGTTTCCCATCCCTTTTCAGGTTCAGGCGAGGCAGCACGGACTGCTGCAGTTGGCGGTTGGAGGAGCCAGGACATGGCAGACTCGGGCATCCAGCGGGTGAGAAAATGATATGCGTAGCTACCTTTGCCGACGTACCACACTCGTCGAGGATGTGCCGTTGTGAGAGCATCGAATACAGAGTAATGTAGCACTCGCAGGTTCGAGCCATAGGCCCTGGTAGTTTGAAGGTATGCAGATGCTTGGTATTGTTGTGAATAGAGTGATCGAACTTTCTGTGACCAGGAGAGAATGTCGGCTCGAACAGAATTGGCTATCTGTCTCTCCTGGGGCCTGCCATGGGAGATATCAAAAGAGCCTAGTTTCAGGTGGACGACAGGGATACCTTGTCCTGCAAGTTCTCGATGTAGACACAGTGCTAACGACTCTATAGAACTAGCAGCTATACTCTCAGGAGCATGGAATGCGGGTGTCAAAGTACTCATAATTGAAGGAGAAAGTATCAAGATTCGCGAGTTGTGACGACGAACAAGGTCAATCAGTCCATTTGAAAGAAGGAAAATGGGTCCCAACAACTTGGAGTACATCAGATCACTCCAGGTATCTACTCGCACAGACTCAATAGGTCCGCATGGATAATATAAATCCGGTACTACAACAACTCCCGTGAGAACGAGATCATGTGGAGTGGCACCCGTAAAGGCAGCTACAGGGCTCGATAGGGTGTTATCAAGAGCTTGCATAGACGCTTCTATAGATGAGGCATCGCTTATGTTAATAGGCAGTTTGCGAATATCAGGTGAGTTTTCTCTGGCGACGAAAGATTCTTCTTCAGGAGAACTGGTGGTCCAATAGATAATGAAACCTCGTTTATTCAGATCAGCAGCAATCGCTCTAGTAATAGGCTCAGCCGGAGACCCGGCAAGTATAACCACCTCTTTTCTACCATTATTAGCAGCACGTTTAGCACGTCTTTTCCCTGAACGACGGCCAGACGAAAACAAATATGACGACGAAGATGAAGAGGGCCCATTCAGCAAATAATCGTATAAACCACTGCTATACATATAATAAGCAGTACCACCTGTAACTCCCACGGCCAGGACACTGGCTAACAGTTTATGGGAGCTGATCCAGTCAGAACACTTCGAAGTAAACGTCTGTGTAGGAGGAGGACGAACAATCACCGCCGTCCGCGAAGATGGCAGCGCTGCTATCGTCGAATCCCGCGTGCGAGCAAGCACCTTCTCCAAACTCTTGTAGGCAGACGACTCGCTTATCGCCTCTACAGACGTGCTTATCAGCGAGTGGGCTTCACCCTTCCACTCCTGGACCTTGTCCATGATAACCGTAACCGGATCGTGCGAACTCATATCTAACCAAATACAAACCAGAAAACCAAAAGATCAATGGGTAACTGAAAGAAACTCAACCAGCAATCAGCTTCTCTCACACAAGTGGCAACCAACATGGCTGCTCTGATCCGCACCTCATATCGGGTTGGGTTAGGGCAAGGACCCTGAGCGGCAGGGGGTGTGCTTCCGGCGGCTGGGGCGCTGCCCCAGACCCCGTTGTGCTTGCTGCGCAAGCATCTATCGTTGTAAAGATTAGTTTGAAGAGCAGGTTGGTTATCTGAGTGACCAGGTTTTACCTCGTACAGAACACTAGCTAGCAGGTGCTATAAAACTCAGGGGAGATAGCGGTAAGGGTTCATGGGACATGTATCTCGAAGATTGATAACAGCCTCCGGATCCTTACGCCTATCCAATTCACAACAATTTTGGGACCCTCAGACTAACGACTCGAGCGCAGCGAGAGGAGCAACGGGGTCTGGGGCGCAGCCCCAGCCGCCGGAGGCAGGCTTATCCCCCCTGTGGACCAGCTTAGATAAGGGCAGGGGTGGGTTGCAGGTTGCAGTTATACGGCTAAAAAAAATCTGCCGCTCAAAAGGGAAAGTATTTTTTTTTTTTCAGTCTCTCCTACTTTTCAGTCTCTTTTTGATAGGACCAGCTTTGAGAAAACCTCGTCTGAACCAGTTGTCCACTGTTTGCGGTTGGAAGTGTATTGCGTATAGTAGTGTATTGACACCAGATACAGTTTAGACAGAGATCAGGACAAATGGGTACTGGAAAGAAAGAGAAGAGCAGAAGGGCCCGTGAGGGTACCGAGCTGTCTTCGCACGGAAATCTCCGTGTTAAGGGTGAGAACTTCTACCGTGATGGTAAGAAGGTCAAGAAGCTCAGTATGTACAAGGAAGGACGGGCACAGAGAAATGCCAAGGGAGAAATCACCCAGGCAGCGTCGTTCCAGTCTACTGAGATCCCCAATGCTCGTGTCGAGCCTAATCGTAAATGGTTTGGTAATACTCGAGTGATCGCTCAAGATGCTTTGAATCATTTCAGAGAATCGCTGGGTGCTAAAACCAAAGATTCATACCAAGTACTATTGCGTCGTAATAAACTTCCAATGTCACTGCTCGAAGAAGCTTCACATGATGTCCCTACAGTGGATATTCTTAGTAACGAGCCATTTGACCAGACTTTTGGACCAAAGTCACAAAGAAAGAAGCCACGAACAGTTGTTTCTAGCTTGGATGATTTAGTTACATCCGTAGACGACGATCTTGAAAAATATGAGGAAAACGTCGAACATCAGAAACTTCTATCTGGTGCTCTTGGAGCATTTGGAGACAACTCATCTACAGCAGGTGTTGCTAACACTGATGGATTTTCCATTGAGGCTAAGGAACACATTTTCAGTAAAGGACAATCGAAACGTATCTGGAACGAGTTGTATAAGGTTATTGACTCGTCAGATGTCGTTATCCACGTCCTTGATGCTCGTGACCCTATGGGTACCCGATGTACCTCGGTCGAGCAATATATTAAAAAGGAGGCCCCACACAAGCATTTAATCTTCGTTCTCAACAAGTGTGATTTAGTACCCAACTGGGTTTCGGTAAGTATCCAAGAAGAGGTTCTTTCGCATTAGCGAGTTTGGTTCGTTCCACCTTTTCGGCCAGCTTAACTTGAGACCAGCTTTAAAGCTTCTACCGCTAGGTAGCACTTAAGAGCTCTCAGGTTTCCGTATTATAAACATTTGTGCCCATGTCCTATCAGTTTTGCGATTTGCGTGGCCCCCATCGTTAAGTCAAGACTCTCCTGGGTCCTCGGACCATATGCCCATGAGGAGCAGCCTGTTACAACTTTGGAAGATCAAGTGTCCGCCTAACCATAATCCGCCCGTTTTGGGGGGATTCCTGGCGGAATGTTGGTTCGTTTTGAGTTGAGCTCTGAAGACGCAAGTCAGTTCATTTCAGCAGCTCTTAGTTATGAATCATACACTTTTCTGGACATGAGTACAAAATGTTTACAAAGGAAATGACAGCGACGAGGAAGACGAAAACAACGCTCGCGAAGCGAGCACAACGGGGTCTGGGGCAGCGCCCCAGCCGCCGGAGGCACATGGGACATACCCAAACTAACAGAATAATAGGCCGCCTGGGTAAAAAGACTGTCGAAAGACTATCCTACTCTTGCATTCCACGCTTCAATCACCAATTCGTTTGGTAAAGGAAGTTTGATCCACATCCTGAGACAGTTTTCGTCGCTGCATTCTGACAGAAAGCAAATCTCAGTTGGATTTATCGGGTACCCCAATACCGGTAAATCCTCAATCATCAATACGCTACGAAAGAAGAAGGTGTGTACTGTTGCACCCATTCCCGGTGAAACGAAGGTCTGGCAGTACATCACTCTTATGAAGAGAATCTTTTTGATCGATTGTCCTGGTATCGTGCCTCCTAACGCCAAAGACACTGAAGCGGATATTCTATTTCGAGGCGTCGTCAGAGTGGAGCATGTATCACATCCTGAACAGTTCATCCCCGTGCTGTTGGAGAAATGTAAACCACAGCACTTGGAGCGAACATATGAAGTGTCAGGATGGAAGAACGCCACGGAATTCTTGGAGCTCATTGCTCGTAAACATGGTCGTCTGTTGAAGGGTGGTGAGCCCGACGAGTCAGGTGTGGCTAAACTCGTGTTGAACGATTTCAACAGAGGAAAGATCCCCTGGTTCGTGCCTCCACCTTTTGACGAGGACGATAGCAAAGACGCTGCAAACGGCCTGCAAGGCAGAACCGGTCGTCTCGGTGAAATGCGAAAGAGATCCAAGAGAACCGACGAGGAAGACGCTGGAGAAAAGAGCGACAGCAAAAAGAAGCAAAAAGCCGAAACTGAGGCTGCTGCTGACAAAAAAGAAGGTGACGAAGAGGAGTGGAACGGACTCTCCGAATAGACGGCAGGCATAACTTATTATTATCACTACTAGATTAGACTGTAATATTTAATATTATGATTATTTATCGATTCATCTGTGCCTCCGGCGGCTGGGGCTCCGCCCCAGACCCCGCTGCTCCTCTCGCTTCGCTCGAGTCGAGCGTACTCGGCCCCAGCCATCTGTGGAGCTTGGAATTGTTATTTTACGGTCAGAATTGTACTGCGAACCTCATATTTGTATTAGCACTAGATTCAACTTAAAGATGGTGGACCCACTGGCTGGAGTAGCGTCTCAAACCCCTCGTTCTCACCCGACCAGCATTGCTGGACCGTGAACGCCCGACTCGAGCGAAGCGAGAGGAGCAGCGGGGTCTGGGGCGGAGCCCCAGCCGCCGGAGGCAGCACCCACTCATTGCGCGAGACTGCCAAGCTGTTGGGAGAGGAACGTCTTCGCCTGGTCGTCGAGTGGACCCGGAGGTTGAGTAGAATACACGAGGAGCGGTGCGAGATCCTCAGGTACCGTTTTGATTTCGTACCAGTTGACGCTGGGGGTTTTGCGGATCCAGTTGAAATCGTCAACGGCCGTCCAATTGGTTATGGCACTGTCAGTGGCCGGGGCAAGTGTGGGAGGGTATTGGCCAAACCCGAGTTTAGAGCAATGCTCGATGATTGGCCGTTTGGAGGCACAGCTGAGGTATATACGGAGATCTGTCGACTGGTGGATTCGAAATTGATGGCAGTTGGCAATCACTACAGAATGGGTGATATTGGAAGCGTAGATAGGGCCGTGGATAGACGGCACGAAGATAACGCTGTTGGTGATATTGTCGAGCTTTGCCGAGTTATAGGCATGAGCCAAAAATATAATGGAGTTACTGACATTGGAGACCTGTAAAATAGGGTCATCGCTCAGGGACTTCGTAATAAACTGGCCCAATTGGGCTACTTGTTCATGCTCATTCGATGCATTTTTCGGATCTAACGAAGTTGCTGCCACGGTGTCTGGAATCGCTGGCTGGCCTGCTCCTGACGCTGCTGCTGGCGCCGTCGCTGGTGCGACTGGCGGTGCTGCTGAACGGTCGACCTGATTCGCTGGGATTGTCTTAAAATCACCGACGTCAGTGGTGGTAGCAGTATCTCGATTCCGTCGAAACGAGAATTTCGGTTGGCTCTCTTTCGAGCTTTTGTCAGCCAGATCAGTCAATCGCTGTAACTCATCGGCATACACTTTCTGGTCGTGCTGCGACAGATTGTGTTTGACACTGCGACATTCCACCGTCAGCTGCGAGATATCCTGGAGCCAGGCAGATTTGTCCTCATCTGCCGAGTTTATACGCTTTTCAATGCCTAGAGAGTCAGTAAAGTACATCGCAGTCTGCCTCCGGCGGCTGGGGCGCTGCCCCAGACCCCGTTGTGCTCGCTTCGCGAGCATATGGGATCCCCACGCACGACTCGAGCGAAGCGAGAGGAGCAGCGGGGTCTGGGGCGGAGCCCCAGCCGCCGGAGGCGTCCGTCCCCTGCCAAGCTTACCTTGGGCCTGGCCATTGAACCATTTGTAGAAATCAGTGGCGGAGAGGTCTTTCACGGAGCTGTCCATGGTGTGTAACGGAGATATGTCTGAGGTCTAAGTGACTATATGCGTTTAGCCAGTCAGTAGCAATGAGGGAAGCTGGGAAGGGGACTGGAGGTCGGCCAGGAGGCCGTTTTATATGTTTAGTTGGGACGCTACCCCTGTTTTATTGCTGTTTGCTATGACGGATTGGTGTTGTTCTCTTGCTCCTTTGAGCCTGGTGTCTCGCACGTGTAGTTCATCAGGTTGCAATCTGGGGCCCTGCATAGGTTGCGACAGGGTCCAGTCGTGCATGCAGATGCAGCTCTCAGGGGTGATGAGTGCAACTACTTCCCTATCAATAATTCAATGTCGTAGCTGACGTCGTTTTGAGATTAGACAACATGGAGCCGTAGTAGCTGTGTCCATCGGTTAAGTGTGTGCTTGAGTGTGAGGTCTGTGGCAGTCTCATGTAGTAGGAGCTGAATGGATTGAGCAGTATCTGTTTCAAAGACACTATCTCGCCGTGCTCGTTAGTGGATTCTCCAGGAAAAATGAAAAGAGTGTGAAATTCAGTTTATAACATTTTAGGTTGTTTAATTAAACAGACATAAATTAAATGGGCTCGATTTCTCAAAGTCGCGAACGCTGTACGGCTTAACTGCTCAATCATGCAGATACTTTGCCTATCCACCCCTGAGAGCGACCATTACTTGCTACTGATTTATTGCTCTATCTGGTGTTCTGGTGTTTTATTTGGAGTTTGTATGTTTTCTGGTCATACTGGGACTGGTAGATGAGATGGGATCCGTGTCTACTACGGAGGAGGCCACGTCACAGCTGGATGTGCCTCGACCTCCCTTAGAATCCAGACACGCTCGGGATCTTGTTCCGGACAGAATAAGACGTTTGTCTACAAAAAGGTCTGTCAGTATTAATACCGTCACGCCAACCGTTGCCAGAAGTGAACAGTTTGAGACAGCGGGTATCGCTGAATCGGATACTAGTACCAACGAACGAAACGATCAGAGTGAGGAAATCGGGGAAACGGATCCAGGTGAATTGAATGTGCAGCAGAGTGATAGAGATATTGATATGCAACAAGACTCGTCGGATGACGAAGAAGACGACCTTTCCCATGGTGACAGCGATCAAAAGAGTATAGTAAGGTCACTTTTCGATGACGAGCTGCCTGAATCGGTTCCTGGAAACCTTCATTTGGCAAAGGACTCGACTATATCCAGGTTCGTGGAGCGACACGGTCTGTTTCAGGTAGTTCGACAGCTAGCTAAAGATCTCGCTGAACGAGAAGCTCAGCTGGCTCTGATAAGACGACAGAATGAAGATAGAGAGAAAGAGCTGCGTAAAATGTTGGTCGAGGTTGGAGTTGCTCGATCTGACATCGATAAACGACTCATGAATATAAACGCTACATCGATTCGAAACCCTAGTGCTATTATGGACGAACTGATGAGTGAAGCTTTAGAATCGCCTATGCAAAGAGGAAGCGAAAACACCGTTTCGAGTTCGACCGTGATTTCGACACCAGTTTCAAAAAGAAAAAACGATTGGATCAAGATATTATCTGGAATGGTTGACCAGCCTATCGCACCACCGCATGGTGCGGGTTCCAGTATACGAAGCATTAATAGTAGGAGCAGCAGTCCTAGTCTAGCATCTATCGATTACCGAAATCTATCTGACGTAGCGACGGACGATCCAGCATATGCTAATGAAAAGAAAACAGAGCACCCACATCAGCAGCTACCTTCTATTCCTTCATCTAATACACCTGCATCCGCTATATACCGTAGTGGCCCACTAGAACTAGAAACGATTGTTCCTCACGATAGCCAGCCTCCAACACTACGGCCGAATGATCAGAATGGAACGTTGGTTGACCGGTTTGGATTTATATACGACAGACACCAACGAGCCAGTTCATCCCACTCATCGAGTCGAGTGCGAACAAATGCTAAAGATTCGTCTTTCGCTTCTGAAGATAGTAACCATTCTCTTGAATCGAGTGTCAGTGGACTGAGTTTAAATGTGAAAAACGTTCCCACTGTGACGGCTGCTACTGCCACGACTGTCAGAGAGGAGAGCGATGGATATTCCAGTGACGGAAGTGCCGATATGGGCTACCACAACACAAGTAACCAAGGGGAGGAGACAGGGGAAGAGGAACACACAGCCACTTTTTCTACTGAAAATGTGAACAAAAACAAGGAAACATCTCTGCCTGTTGCTACGACCGTCTCAGTCTCATCAGAGGACACAGTGAGCGGTAGTGCTTTGGCTGTTACCTCTGCTCCTACTGCGACTATTGCCTTAACCAATGCCACTGCCGCAGTTACCAACACCCCAAAACACATCACACACGTAATTAATGGCTCACCCACTGACAGTATCGCCACTCCCGCAGCCTCGGATTCGTCTCCAAATGGGCTGAAAAAAGACTCGTCTGAGAAGCGACATCGCCATACACACAACAATAACCACCATACACCTGGGTCAAATGATCGCACCCATACTGAGAACGAAAACACTACACCCACTAGACAATCTCGGAATAAGCCCCAGTCAATGGGTCTTCTGCTGGCAAAATTGTCAGACTTGCACGACGAAATGCAAAAGTCGCAGATTCAAAAATGGGACGATTTCCTCCACAAAATCAACACACGCCATTCGACTGGTTCCAGCAACAAGGGTCTTACTGTGAATAGATGGCTCAGAGCAAATATTTATAGTGGGAGTTCGGCTAGCAGTGGACAGGCTGGTGGCGCGAACAGCACTCATCCGAATACATTTCCTGAAGGGGACGATATCATCGAAACTGGACAGTTGATAGGTGTTAAAGGGTCGCTTCTTGGCCCGCCTACTAGTCGCCTGCATAAAGAGTTTAAGGATCTTATCTATAGCGGCATACCAGTGGCATATCGACCCAAGGTATGGGGAGAATGTTCAGGCGCATGGGTTCTCAAAGAGCCTGGGACATATGATTCACTCATCGCCAAAACTGGAACTACTGAAGCGATAGATCAAATCGACCTCGACCTTCATCGAACCATGCCTCATAATATATTTTTCGGTGGTTCAGGAGCTGGTGTTGAGAAGCTGCGAAGGGTGCTTGTTGCCTACAGCTATTTCAATCCCGAAATCGGCTACTGCCAGGGTATGAATATGATTGCCGCTATTCTTCTACTCACATACCCGACTGAAGAGGATGCATTCTGGTCGTTAGTCAGCCTGGTTGAGAACATTCTACCTAAAGAATTTTTCAGTCCTCCCCTGCGAACTTCTCGCGCGTCACAAGAAGTATTGAAGGACTATTTTCAAAAACTCCTCCCGCATCTCCACGACCATCTACAATACCTCGAGGTGGACATTCAGCATATAACCTTTGATTGGTTCCTCTCGTGCTTCACAGAGACACTCCCGGTAGAAGTGCTGTTCCGCAGCTGGGACGTGCTGCTCTGCGCCGAAGGCGAGGTATATTTATTCCAACTAGCATTAGCCCTGTTCAAGATCCACGAGTCGCGATTACTGGGCCTCAAATCTGGCGCTGAAGTATACAGCTTCATGAAATCGCTTAACACACACCCCATAGGCGCAGACCTGGTCATCCGCCAGGCAAACGCCTTCGCCAGCTCCGTCAACATCGGCGATATAGAACGGCTACGAAACGAAGTACAAATATAATGACCTAATGAGCGCTTTTTGTTTATTGTCTATGTCGTGGCTTGCCTCCGGCGGCTGGGGCTTCGCCCCAGACCCCGTGGCTCCTCGAGCTTCGCTCGAGTCGTTGCTAGGGGCAGAGCATATGCTGTTAAGAGGAATACTAGCTTACAGACCTCTTCTATGTAATAAATATCGTGGACAACCGCAGACGCGGATTGAGTCTACTGTAGAGTGGTGTAGAATGCTTTATATGCGCTGTCGAGATCAAACATTAGCTGCCTAACTTGTTCGTCGGAAAGCTCTTCGTTGATTTTCATGCCGTTGAGGGTGATGAGCCACTGGACTATTTTCCCTCGACCTTCGAAATCACTGTTAGTGACTTTGTTCAGACTGGTCATGAGCTCACTCAACAATGGATGTAATTGGTCTTTGGCCTTGAAATTGAGTTTCAGTCCATCCATGGTAGTGATGAAGTTGCCCGTGGCCTCTGCAACTGCCTTGGCAGAGACGCCGCCGTGTGGAGCTGGGCCCCCATTAGATGCTAATGCAGAATTCACTTGAGAAGCTGGTGAATCCACAGCCTGCTCAACAGTAGCAGGCACACCTATCTTCAGGCGGGACGTGGCACTGGCATGGTCCATATGGTATTTCTGTTTAAATGCTTCCAGGTCGCCAAATTGGTTTGATACCTCTTCGTTTTTAAGAATGGTGTTATACTGCGCTAAGAGCCTAAGACAGGCTGGTGTATACTCTGAATGGGAAATTGAGTCCCGTAGATATCCCTTTTCTAGCTTGTCTAGAGTGACTATGATAGAGTATATCTCTGCCAACGATTCCCATAGCTCCCTCTGTTTGGCTGTACTGTAGAGCTTAACCTCCTCATTGAGGTTTACGTTGTTAAGTCTTCCATAGGAATTGCTCGCTGGAGCATAAGGTGGAGGTATGTTCATTGGAAGATCTGGATTCAATCTTGGCTCTGATAGAATTTAATGTTCAACAATTGATCTAATCAGATAATCAGACGAGATCAGACAGACAGGCTCTATGCAGATATCAATCACATGATCATTTTGGCGAGAGCGAGTCCTTAGCGGAGGGTATCCAGACCTGGAGAGCACAATAGCATATCATATGTCACCGTCTGCTAGTTCAGTAGCTCCTTGGAAGGATTGGATATTTAGTGATGCTTCATGATATAATAATAAGTCACAGAGGGAGCTGTACTGTCATATTGAGACGATAGCTCCTATTGTGCAGTGTCGATGATCGCCGACGCAGGGACAGATCCATATGCTCTACTGTTCAGAGCTCATACATTCGTGTATATATCTAAGCATACTTTTTTGAAGTCGCACATGAATAAGGAACCGCAAAGAATTGCCGAATCATGACCCCATAGCGCTCGCGAAGCGAGCACAGCGGGGTCTGGGGCAGCGCCCCAGCCGCCGGAGGCAGAGCACCGGACCAGCCCCCGGAAACAGACCACTTTCCGGGGCAGAGAGCCCATCTGCCCAGTCCATAGAAAGCACTCCGCAACGGTTCTGTCGAAAACGGCCACCACTACCCCAGCCATCGACCCATGATCCACCCACTCTCGTCGGTGTCAGCTGCCGGCAGATAACTTAAACGCGCATTGCATGCACCCCAGTCTCCCGGCTGGTCCTGCCGCAGCCCCACAGTCCTCGCAAACGAGCGAAGCGAGCCACGGGTCCGGGCAGCGCCCGGCCGCCGGAGGCACACTACCGTCCCCCTTTTCTGCCTCCGGCGGCCGGGCTCCGCCCGGACCCGTGGCTCGCTTCGCTCGTTTTCGAGGACTTTGGGTGAGGTTGGCTGTCAGGTGAGGTCGTGGGAGCCTGTACCGAGGTGCAGATGCGAAGCGGCTGGGAGAAACTCCGGGAAATGGGCTGCAACGGCGGACCGTCGATGGTATGTACGGCTTGCGCATCCGCGGTGTAATGTACCTCGGCAAAAGTGCTCTGGTCTCGGTCGCTGTGCCGAAGCAGGTGTGGACAGCTGGACGGTGTGGCCCGTTTCTAGACGGTCTGACCACTTTTCCTGACCCGGCTCCATGTGAAAAGTGCTCTGCGTGAGACCGTTCATGTATGAGCTGATCTGAGGGATATCACCGAGGTTCTGGGATATGGGGTTCCTGAGTTGTTCCTGAGTTTATAGACAGCGGGAATCTCTGTCAACAGGCTCGTGACAGACAGACCCCGGCCACCAGAACTGGACAGGGTGCTCTAAACGCTCATGATTAGACCAATTCTTATTCTTAAGCTGTTATATAGCACTTATTCTGTAATAAAGATCTCCGTATTGGACGTCGAGGAAGCAGAGCTCGACGGTCTGGGGATGCTCATGTCTCTCTCATCGGAAGACGCATTTCCCCACAAGCGTTAGGAGATCCGAACTCAAAGTGGTCACCGCCTGGAGTTTGTTTTTTGTGGTATGATTCGGGAGTGAGATGAGCCACCTTCATAACGGGTCCAGCACCCTATGTTCGGAAGGCTGGACCTGCCGATTATTCTCTTAGTGCCATCTCTCGGCAAATGATGCCTTTCGGCTATTTCCTTTCAAATGCCAGTAACCTATAACCCCACATGACCCCGAACCCACATGCCGGCCGGTCAGGCACAGGGACTATATAAACGATCTCGATTCCTTCGGTCCTATCAGTTGTTTAATTAAACATCTTTCTCTTTATTTTTCATTGTTTTTGTTTTTATTCTTCGCTTCTTAATCCAAGTTGAAGATATAATTTAAAGAAAAGAGAAGACGTTTGGTTTTTCACATTATATTTAATTTCACACAATATGTCTTCTGCTTCTGAACGTTTACAGAAGCTGGGTCTTAACCCCACTGCCAATGTCGTTATCGAGGGCAAGAAATATGATACTTATACTGAGCCTCCCAAGGCTTTAGATGGTGAGCGTGCTAAGACTTCTTTTGATGTCCGTGAGCTGACGTATTTCTTGGACGGTGGCAAGGAGAGCACTGAAAAGAACGAGACTGTCATGGAGATGATTGAGAGAGACCCTGCTTTCGAGAATGATGATTTCTATGATTTGTCAAAGGACCAAATCCGTGTCGTGGCTATGTCTAGAGTTGCCAAGATCTGTGATTATGTTCTTAGTGCTGAAAGTGAAAAGGATATTTCTAGAAGATTGTCTCTTATTGGTTTAGTTGACCCTGGTGCTTATACTAGAATTGGTGTTCATTTTGGTCTCTTTTTGAACGGTGTTCGTGGTGGTGGTACTGCTGAACAGTTGTCATACTGGATCTCCAAGGGTGCTGGTAACTTGAAGCAATTCTACGGTTGTTACGCCATGACTGAAATTGGTCACGGTTCCAACGTTGCTGGTCTTGAGACCACTGCTACTTTTGATGAGTCCACTGATGAGTTCATTATTAATACTCCTCACTTGGCTGCTACTAAGTGGTGGATTGGTGGTGCTGCCCACAGTGCTACCCACACTCTTTGTTTCGCCAGACTTCTCGTCAAGGGCAAGGATTACGGTGTCAAGCAATTTGTTGTTCCTTTGAGAAACATCCACGACCACTCTCTTAAACCTGGTATTGCTGTTGGTGATATTGGTAAGAAGTTCGGTCGTGACGGTATTGATAACGGTTGGATCCAATTCTCCAATGTTCGTATTCCTCGTCAATTCATGTTGATGAAGTACAACAAGGTCGACAGCCAGGGTAATGTCGTTCAACCACCTTTGGCTCAATTGGCCTATGGTGCTTTGATCGGTGGTAGAGTCAGTATGGTCAGTGACTCTTTCCAAGTTTCTAAGCGTTTCTTGACTATTGCTATCAGATATGCTGCTGCTCGTCGTCAATTCACTGCTGTTGACGGTACTCCCGAGACCAAGATTCTTGACTACACTTACCATCAAAGAAGATTGCTTCCTCGTTTGGCTTATGCTTACGCCATGAGAGCTGCTTCTGAGGAGTTGTACGATGTTTACTACAATGCCACTGACAAGTTGGCCAACACTTCTACTAGCAACAAGGCTGAGCTCCAAGTCGCTATTGAGGATGTTAAGGAGTTGTTCTCTCTCTCTGCTGGTCTTAAGGCTTTCTCCACCTGGGGTGCTGCTGAGATCATTGATCAAAGTCGTCAAGCCTGTGGTGGCCACGGTTACTCTGGCTACAACGGTTTCGGCCAAGGATACGCTGACTGGGTTGTCAACTGTACTTGGGAGGGTGATAACAACATCTTGACCTTGTCTGCTGGTCGTGCTCTTATCCAAAGTGGCTTGCAACTCCGCAAGGGTAAGAGAGTTGGTTCTGCTGTCAGCTACCTCACTCGTCTCAACACTCTCAAGAGTGCCAAGCTTAACGGCCGTGATATCCTTGACTTCAAGGTCATCCAAGAAGCCTGGGAGTCCGTTTCTGCTCAAGCCATTGACCACACTGTTGACCAATTCATCAACTTGACCGAGAAGAAGGGTCTTTCTGCCAACCAAGCTTTCGAAGAGCTCTCACAACAAAGATTCGAAATCGCCCGTATCCATACCAGAAACTATGTCGTGCGTGCCTTCTTCGACAAGATCGCCCACTCTGCCACTCCCAGCATCAAGAACGTTCTTTCTGACGTGGCTCTGCTGTTTGCCCTTTGGTCCATTGAAAACGACAGTTCCTTGTTCCTCAAGTACGGTTTCTTCAACTCCGACGACCTTGACAAGGTCACCGAGCACGTCAACACCTACTGCAAGAAGGTCCGTGAGCAAGCCATCGGTCTCACCGACGCCTTCAACCTCAGCGACTTCTTCATCAACGCCCCCATCGGTAACCACGACGGTGATGTGTACAAGCACTACTTCAGCAAGGTCGTCCGCCGCAACCCCTCGCGCGACGCCAAGCCCCCCTATTACGACTCGTTGGTGCGTCCTTTCCTCTTCCGTGAAGAGGACGAGGAAATCGACGCCTCCGAGCTCGACGAAGAGTAAATACCTGACCACGATTTTGTTTCTGTATGCATTTGAATTTAAAGCTATTTGTCCTATTACTTCTTCTTCTTCTTCTCCTTCTGCCTCCGGCGGCTGGGGCGCTGCCCCAGACCCCGTTGTGCTCCGCTTCGCGGAGCGGTGTCAGGGACCCCTTGCAACGACTCGAGCGTAGCGAGAGGAGCTACGGGGTCTGGGGCGGAGCCCCAGCCGCCGGAGGCACAGTGGGGGCCCTCGAGCAGAAAATAAATAAATAAATAAAATACAGAGTCTAGGCAGGAGGGCCGCTGGGTTGGCGGGATGCGAGGTAGCCTTCTTGGCCGTCGAGGAAGCGTTTTTTGAGAGTCTCGAGGAGCTGGTGGTTGATTTGGGGAGGGTGTCCGTTGCGTGACGAGCCGAATGAATTGGATGGGACGGGGACGAAGGGGAGAAACCAGTGCAATGGGGTGGGTCCCATGATCGAGACCCAATTCTTGCTAAGACCCTGGCTGTAGGGGCTGAAGCCGTTGTCGTCTTCGAGCTGGAGCCTGGTAACAACTCTCTGTCCGTTGCAGTTGATGTTGAAGATTGGCAGCACTCCTCGTCGAGCCTGCATCTTTTCAATTGTAGTGAGGTCGCAAAAAATGTATCTGACGTGCACAGTGAGGAACGTCGTAAGCATGATCGTCCAGGCTCCACAGAGCGCAAACAGGGCTATGAACACCCCGTTCCTTGATAGGGGTCCCCTGTGGAGGTATACTATTGTAGTGATTAGAACGTAGAGCACCAACACCCAAAAATAAAACACCATCTGGATGAACCAGCGGTTGTTGCGTTCGCCAATCACAGCGTAAATCAGGCCGCAGAAATGGTCCATCCGTGGCACACAGCGACCCAGCTGCGACGCGTGGTGGCTTCGGTCGAGTTTGATGGTCTGGCAATGAGAACACCAAAGAGGATATCCATGTGGATCACACAAAAATGCATCTGGCCATTGATCAGATATGGGACTGTTCTTCGAACCAGTCAGGCTCACAGAATCATGGCTCTTTTTGATACCGTTATCAGCGAGCCTGGCTTCATTCCCGGCATCAAGCCTGCTCTCAGCGGTTTCTGGAACAGCTTGACTACCAGCACTATCGGGTCTTGTTTCAGTCTCGGCTCCAGGAACCGCACTTGGTTGATCAGATGCGTGCAGGGTCTCAGGGTCTGCTGACAAAGCCATACTTTTGGAGTCGGACAGCCAGTGACCATGCTTCACAATAGGAACATGGCCTGGTCCTACAGCTATAATCAAGAACCAGCAAAGGGCAATCATCGCTAGCAACACGGAAAACACGCAAATCAAAGCGATGCCCGCTCCTCCTCCGACATGGCGCCAAGCCAGTCGCCAGCAAAACGCGTACAAAAAGAACCCAGCCAGGCCAACGATAATCGCTGGAAACGGGTTCGGCACGGTCCTCAGCCTCCGTGCTACCGCCTGCTCTGACATGTTTCTTCTTCACAAATAGCCATTTGTCAATGGTCTGTCCTCTGGATTGCTCCTAACTCCTAGCGGTATCAGCTAGATCAGCCCCTCCAAAATGTGTTACTTATGGCAGTTTCAGGGGTAGCTCTCGGCTTCGTGGGCCGGGCGTCCTGCCTCCGGCGGCTGGGGCTCTGCCCCAGACCCCGTAGCTCCTCTCGCTGCGCTCGAGTCGTCATCAGTGGTGCCAATAGCTTTCTGGAAATGACTTTGTTATATACTTGTCTCTTCGGTGGCCCGCAAGCAATCACAGAGGAAAGAGATGCCGCAGACGGTTCGTTGAAAGCCGGCCCAGCACACCCAGCACACCCAGGCAGCCTACGGAATAAACATGCTCCCCAGCCACATTACTAAACCCTCCGAGAGCTCGCGGAGCGAGCACAATGGGGTCTGGGGCAACGCCCCAGCCGCCGGAGGCAATGTGGCTGCCCATACGTTACGGCTCGGTACGGCAGTACATTGATCCGGCAGATGTACCCGATACCTAAAACTATCAGCAGCTGCTCGGAGGAACTGTGCCGTGAACTCAGATTACAACCTTCTGACTAAGAACACCCGTCAAATCTATATTAAGAGCAGTCGACTGAGCTTGTTCAACGGCTGGCCGAAAAATAGTTCATCTCGTTTCGCTGCTACGTTGCCGAAGCGCCCTATGGCCCTTAGTACTCTACCGACCTCGGTGCGTTGGGCCATGTCTACTGGCTCGTTTAGCCGCATCGAACAATTTCCCCACTATTCCTAGCCGAAATCTGGGGTAGGCTTCTAGTATAAAACCTACTGTATAGACTGATTTACAGAATACATATTGTTCTTCAGTTTGCAAAGTAAACAATAAAAAAAAAAGATGTCCGATATCCCAGAATTAGTCATTGATAAGGTGTCACCTCGTGCTAGAGAGGTAATTGCCAAGGTCAAGAAGTTTGTCGAGGAGGAAGTTCTTCCTGTTGAAGAAGGATATGAGAAAGCCTTGGACGACTTCACCGGTCATGCTAATACTTCAGGTGGAGCCTACCCAAGATTCTCCGGAATTCCTTCTGTAATTGAGACATTAAAGGAGAAGGCCCGGGCTCAGGGACTGTGGAATTTATTCCTACCTAAAAATTATAATGAAGGTGCTGGCTTCACCAACTTGGAGTATGGTCTGATGGCTGAACAAACCGGTCGTGCTCATTTGGCCGCTGAAGCCTTGAACTGTGCTGCTCCTGATACTGGTAATATGGAGGTGTTCGCTAGATATGCTAATGCCGAGCAGAAGAAGAAATGGCTGGAACCTCTTTTGGACGGAAAGATCCGTTCTGCGTTCTGTATGACTGAGCGTTGGGTTGCCAGTTCCGATGCCAAGAATATTAGACTACAAATCACCAAGGATGGCAGTGACTATATTTTGAATGGTACTAAATGGTGGGCTTCAGGAGCCGGTGATCCCCGTTGTAAAGTTCTCCTTGTCATGGGTAAGACTTCCAATACTGGATCCGAGTACCGGCAGCAATCTGTCATCATTGTACCAGTTGACACCCCTGGCGTAAACATCATTCGTCCTATGAAAGTATTTGGATACGACGATGCTCCTCATGGTCACATGGAAATCAAGTTTGATAACTGCCGTGTTCCCCAAGCCAATGTTGTTTGGGAAGAAGGCCGTGGTTTCGAGATCATCCAGGGCCGTTTGGGTCCTGGTAGAATCCACCATTGTATGCGTACTCTAGGCGCTGCCGAGCAAGCATTACAGTGGATGTTGAAGAGAATCACTGATCCCAACAGAGTTACCTTCGGCCGCCAACTCAAGGAGCACGGTACCATTATGGACTGGGTGGCCAAGTCGAGAATTGAGATTGATTACGGTCGTTTGTTGGTGCTGTCTGCTGCCAACAAGATCGATGTTGCTGGCCCCAAGGCCGCTATGCTGGATATCTCCAAGGCCAAGATCGAATGCCCCAATATCTGTCTCCGCGTCGTCGACCGCGCCATCCAAGTGCACGGAGCTGAAGGTGTCTCACAAGACACCCCTCTCGCCCGGATGTACGCTGGCAACAGAACCCTGCGTATTGCCGACGGCCCAGACGAGGTCCATCTCGACCAGCTCGCCAGACGCGTGATCCGAAGCTACGAGAAGAGCAAGCAGAGCAAGTTATAAGTTATATGTTAACTGACGTTATTTTTTATTACTGGTTGACGGTGCCTCCGGCGGCTGGGCTCCGCCCAGACCCGTGGTGATCGCTTCGCGAGCATCTCGCGAGCGTGCAACAGCAGAGAGCAGTGGTCACCCTGTTAATAAGGGCCATGAATGTGTTCGACTCGAGCGCAGCGAGAGGAGCAGCGGGGTCTGGGGCAGAGCCCCAGCTGCCGGAGGCCAGCTCTCGCGCCTGAAAGTATATTCTTCATTTATTTCCTACATTAAAGTGTACCACATACGTATGTAGCCTCTTATGATTTGGATTTAGAGAACTTAGTAGGTCACTCTGATGAGAAACTTGTCTGTCAATTTACACCTCGGTAAAGTTCGAGTCGGAAGCAAACGCTGGGGCTGACACTATGAACTGCAAAGGAAACTAGTTGACGATACGAGACTACGGAGATAGAAATCGCAAATTTCAATGCTGCAAGAGCCTGATAACGCTGACCCAGCAGGAGTCGATCTGTTGATATTTATCCTCTCGAGGATGGCTGATCGCATCGCGAAAGCACCGTCTATCGCGATCGAGGAGGGCCGCAGTCCTTGAATCCTGATCGAACTATATCTTACTTTCATAAACATAGCACATGATTAGTAAGAACTGGCAGACTTCCAGGGAGCCGAACTGCCTCCGGCGGCTGGGGCTCCGCCCCAGACCCTGGTAGCTCCTGCTTCGCAGGAGTTTTGGCAGGGGTCCCCAAGCCCGACTCGAGCGCAGCGAGAGGAGCAGCGGGGTCTGGGGCGGAGCCCCAGCCGCCGGAGGCAACGTTCACCACGGCCGCAGTCAGTCCAGGAGCCCACGATACGAGTTCCTGGTGCCTGCTGATACAATTTCACTAAACACGGTTGTTCCTGCTTGACACCCACAGTGGGAAGTAGATCAGGATCTGATCGGAGAAGTACTGGATCGTGCGGACATCCGCTCGACCGCCATCTGGCTTTGAGGAGACGCATCTGAACCCGAGGTTGAAATCGAGTCGAAGCTGTCGAGATCGTTCTCTCTTAGACACCAGCCGAAGGACTCTTCTTCGGCAGGGGTGATCTGCAGGATGTCGATCTGTTTATTTCTTCTCCTGCGTAAGCGTCGAGATCGATCCAGCGACCATCGCTCATTCCCAGTGATCCCCACTTCCCCTGCTTGATAATGAATAAGTTTATTCTATTTTCGTGAAACACAGACTTGCAGATGGAATTGCTTCTGCCGACTGAGCTTCGAGCCAAATCGTCTTGCTGTACTCAGTCCCTGATGACCGCTCTCAGCGCAGACTCCCAGCTCTCTCCATGCCATGTTCTCCACACGCCGTTGAATGTGGGTCCCTCTGCGATCGAGTCAAGCGAGTTTCAGGTGTCGCTGATGCAGCTTATTGTCGCAGCAATCGGCCTGCTTTGTTTCAACCCCTCGAACTTTCTTTTATCCCGACACCTATCCTATAGCTTTTGCAACCTATAGCTTTTAACTCAGCACATCGACGATGGACACTGTTCGAGGTCGATCTATAGCATGTACACACCCGGCTCCAACGCATCTCATACACATGGCGCATCTAATCCCTGTGTCACTCACTATACGAATCTATCCCCTGACAGGCGAGATGACAGAGGGCAATGGGCCTGCCTCCGGCGGCTGGGGCGCTGCCCCAGACCCCGCTGCTCCTCTCGCTTCGCTCGAGTCGTCACGTATAGGGTCCCAGCAGTCTCCTGCGAAGCAGGAGCCACGGGGTCTGGGGCAGCGCCCCAGCCTCCGGAGGACACAACCACAATTAGCTCCTGTTGGGGAGACGTTGAGGCCTCTTTCTAGTGCAGTGCTGGAGCGTGAACTTGTGGTTTACGCTAGTACGCTAGGATGTACTTGGCGGCGGCGGCTGGCTGGGCTAGACTCCAGCTGTGTTTTTAGTGCTGTTGACAGGTCTAGTGTTAGTGTTTGTTGGTATGTTTAGCAGCCACTAGTATTTGTTGGTGATGATTAGACAAAGAACATCCAGTCCAGGGAAATGGCAGGCGTCTCCGTTGTTATCAACGAGACGAGTGCGTGCAACCAACGGCACCAGACCGTTAGGCAGGCTGTCTGTCTACCTACTGCCAACGCCAGGCTGCTTTCCCGACGCCTGCTCTGCTGCCGTGCCTGATAACGACAGCAGAACGGGTATAATCAGACAGACATATAATCAGACGACAGGGACTGACCTGAGATACCTGTACAGGTGGGGGACCTGATATTATTTAAACTGCAGTCGTCGGATGCCGACAGCTACGACAGCCAAGAAAAGCATACAAGGATCAGTCGAGACGAGCAGCAGCATCAGCATCAGCAGTAGCAGCAGCAGCAGCAGCAGCAGCAGCAGCAGCAGCAGCAGCAGACTCATGACATGACAATACCTGAGACAGACACACAGACACGCAGACAGACAACCGTCTGCTCTCCAACCCTGCCCTGCCGACTGGCATGATCTCCGCCAGTAGTGGGAGACAACGCATATTGCGACCTCGAAAACGGTTTCTGCACCCATCTGCACAGAACACACATGAACCCGCTGCAGCTGCTTCTGCGGCACGGGTAGGGGACGCCGTGGGGGACGGGGTGCCTCCGGCGGCTGGGGCTTCGCCCCAGACCCCGTGGCTCCTGCTTCGCAGGAGATTGCTGGGACCGTCGACGAAACGACTCGAGCGAAGCGAGAGGAGCAGCGGGGTCTGGGGCGGAGCCCCAGCCGCCGGAGGCGCCAGTGCTGGTGTCGTGGATAGATTCGCTGCTCGATGCAGTCTCGAACGTCGCAGCTGCAACGGTCACTAAGCAGCGGCAGCGGCAGCGGCAGCGGCAGCAGCAGCATCCCCACTTCGGGGAGGGTACCTGGCGCCGTGGGGCCTGGGAGAGTGAGGGGCCTGGCTAGATTGGCTGAGGGCCAGGACAGCGCCAGCAGCAGCAGCAGAGGCAGCAGAGGCAGCAGCGGCTCTGGGTGATGGATGGGTCCAGGTCCAGGTTCTGGGGCCAGGGACAGAGTGCGGTGCGGGGTATGGTGTCGGGATGGCGAGAAGGTTTCAATTGCTCTTGGGAGTTGCTCTCGGGTCGGTCGACGGTGATTTGAATCATCCTCGGCTCGTTGGTCTACGAGAACGGTTTGCTCCTGGTTGGTTAGCTTGCTTGTGTGGATCTGGACAAGATCAGATACTCGAATGTTCTCTGGCGGCCCAGAGTGGTAATCG
The DNA here is from genome assembly GCA_001939105.2 of Sugiyamaella xylanicola (nom. inval.). Classification (NCBI taxonomy): domain Eukaryota; kingdom Fungi; phylum Ascomycota; class Dipodascomycetes; order Dipodascales; family Trichomonascaceae; genus Sugiyamaella; species Sugiyamaella xylanicola (nom. inval.). Next base: position 108,725 of record MQSX02000019.1, read on the forward strand.
GGTGGGTTCTTCTGTTGATTCCTGTGGTAAAGCAGCTAGACTGCTACCGGCCGGCGGGCCTGGCAATCATCTGCATCTTTTAATTTAACCCAATTGAAAATTTACCCTTTCTAGCCAGAGGCACTCTGTCCTCTCGAGTCGAGCTAACCCGTTTCCATGACAACCTTGCATATGCGGATGTATGCGTTCGTTGTCTTGGAAAATTTTTACTTTGTTCCTTTTTCTCGTTCTTGATTTTGCTCTTTCTTTTTGACTTTGCCATTCGCCCTTCATTGGTGGAGCTAGAGCTCCTGGCAATTGTTGTGTTTGCAGTGCTGCTGTCCGATGTCTGTTGTTCTTTGTTTGCTATAGACGTTCACAATTTATCGTCCTGTATCGACTGCTGTAACGTAGGTAACGTCGACTGACATGGTTAACAGCATATGCTACGACTGTAATAATGTATTGCCCTGCCTATCCTATTGCCGCTATACGTGCTTGGGATATTTAATATAAACATAAACAATCGACACTGCTGTGCCGGGTAACGCGATCTGCGCTCCGCTGCTACGCTGCTAAGCTGGGGGGTGGGTGTTGCCTCCGGCGGCTGGGGCGCTGCCCCAGACCCCGTTGCTCCTGCTTCGCAGGAGACTGCTGGGACCGTCGCGCCTCGACTCGAGCGCAGCGAGAGGAGCAGCGGGGTCTGGGGCAGCGCCCCAGCCGCCGGAGGCAGCCAGGAGACTGGATTCAGCGCGCGATGCGTCTGCAGCTGGATTATTATTTGACGGGCAGGTATGGGCTAGGCTGGGCTGGGCTGGGCCCTTGGAAACAGCTCTGCGATTAGCTCGACGATTAGCTCTGCGATTAGCTTTCCAGCGGCCAACAGTCCTGGTTGCCAGGATAGGTCGCCTGCCTATACGTGCTTACCGTATAACTTATAACGTATCTGATGTGACGGCTGCTGTCTGCTCGTTCTGTGTGTCTTCCGTGTGTCTCTGTATCTGTCTGTCTGTCTGACTGTCTGACTGTCTGTATCTGTCCTGTCCTGTCATGTCATATCATCTTGGACCCTTGCTTGCTGTTGTTACTGCTGCTGTTACCGCTGTTGTTACCGCTGCTGTTACCGATGCTGGGCCAGGCCCGTCGTTCGAGCAACCAGAGCAAGGGTGGGCTAGGCTGGGTAGTTATCGTGGAGCCAGAAAGCAAACCTAATACTGTACTGGATATATCGCCTAGCTTACTCTATAACGTCATCTGTTGGATGATTATTCTCAGACACACATTTACGCGGAACGGTTACTGTTTGCCAAGGCAATGCCACTGACAGCCGAGATGACCAGCGACTAAAACAGACGTTCGCCAGTCGACATCGACTGAGATTATAGAATATTTCCTCATTGGGTTGGTCTACCGAGGGTTTCGACCCCTGGCTCCAGACTGTCGTACGACGGATTCTGCCTCCGGCGGCTGGGGCTCCGCCCCAGACCCCGCTGCTCCTCTCGCTGCGCTCGAGTCGTTACGTCTGCGGTCCCAGTCGACTCCTGGTACGCAGGAGCAACTGATCTGGCATGGGAGTCTCAGCAGCTGGATGCATCGCACCAGTCGAACTGAACCCATCGAATTGGTCCCTCTGGTGCTTGCCTGATGCTTGGCTGGAGAGACGCATGCTGCTGCAACGCTGGGAGCTGGCCTATAACTAGTCGACTCTCTACTCTATTCGTTTCCCCACTCCTAGCTGCCTCCCAGACTCCCAGTTTCCTGTCCGTTACCTGCGCTGCTGCTGCTCCTGCCACTCTCGACTCGAGCGGAGCGAGAGGAGCCACGGGGTCTGGGGCAGAGCCCCAGCCGCCGGAGGCACCTGTCCCAGCCGAAATGTTTCCCGCTGTGCAACCCCTTCCCGGCCTGCGAAGGGCCCCCTACCTACCCCCGTTGGGGCGCTGAGGGTGCTGTGCGGATCCTTTCCCAGCTGTGGGTGCATCTGTGTGCATCCGCAGACGATGGATGGATTACCAGTGGTTTAATTTTGCGGGTTTCATCTCCCAAATAATATCCATGGAATTCTGTGGAAACCTCCTACGGCGATCAGGCGTTAGGTAGGAGGAAAGGGGAAAGGGACGAAGGGATGCCAATTGGCCTGGAGCCATTGAATGTGAATCAATGCGAATGAATGTGAATGAATGTGAGTGTATCCTGGCTGGCAGCGAACTCTGAAGCAGAGCTTGAGCTTGAGCTTGAGCTAGAGAGAGACCTGATCTTCTGTTCAATTGAGTATATGTATATGGCCTGACTGATAGTGGATAGTCGGCCCACAAGGTTTAAAGTTTAACGTTAAAGTTAACCTCTGTTAAGGTAGACTCGCTGCAGTGCGAACGGCCGGGGTCAGTGGTGCGAGTCTTGCAGCCGACTCAACTGACCCCACGCTGCCTGCCCACAGCCCGCACCGCAGCCTGGGGGCACTACTTCCCTCCCTCCAGCAGCAGGAGTAGCAGCAGGGATACACCACGGGTGAAGGCTCCTACTGCTCCCCCTGCTGCCTCCGGCGGCTGGGGCTGCGCCCCAGACCCCACGGCTCCTCTCGCTGCGCTCGAGTCGAGCGTCGACGGTCCCAGCTGCTCCGCGAAGCGGAGCACAACGGGGTCTGGGGCAGCGCCCCAGCCGCCGGAGGCACAGGCCCTCCTCCCCCCAGTGCCAGACGGGCTCTTCCCACCCGCAGCGGGCAGCCTGTAGCGCTACGGGAGGCAGTCGGCTATCTCCGCTGCTGCGCAGCTGAGCAGCTTGGGAGGAACCCAAACCGCTACCCTTTTGAATCGGAGATCCTCGCTTATCAAGTAAAGATCTTTTGCAGCAAAAGCAAAAATATTACCAGTCGCTGCATGCAGGTCTTGGTTTAGGAAATGATTCTGGCTCTGGCTAAAACACTCTGCATCGAGGTATGCGCCGACCCTGCTCTCCTGGGACTAGTGGTGAACGGTCTTGAGCCAGTTATCTGTGCTGCAATGCGAGGTCGCTGCTGTGCATTGCACTGCAGCTGGCCAGGAGAGAAAATCTCTGTGCAACGGCAGACAGGGAGGAAGGGGAAGGGGGTAAGCGAGTGCTGAGTGCAGTGACTGAGGTGAGGATGAGGCAAATGCGTGCCTAATTTGACCATGAATAATATATTCCGAAATATATAATTAACCAGGTCTCCCATGTATGGGTGTGCAATTGAAATTTCGAAAATTAGCATTTGTGCTTTTGCCATTGTCAATTTCTACTGCTATTATTAATTCGTCTATTTCGAGTCCAATCGTATCCTTAGAATAACTTCTGTTATCGACGTTGTTTATCTGTTTTCATTTTCTTGGATTCTTGTTTTTTTTTTTGAGGTTTTGGTTTGGTATCTACTGCTAATTATTTTATAATTTTTAGGTTGGTATCTGACTATTATTATCAATACTCGCTTTCAGTTCGACTATTTTAAACCGTCTCTCCCTGCCTAGCCTTTTTTCAACGGTTTATTTTCTGTTCGGTTTAGGACTAGACTTTGTAGTTTATTTCACCGCTGACTTTCAAACGGCTTCGAATTTGTACCTGACTACTATCATACTCCTATTCTACTCTCTATTTACAGGTCACTAGTGGTTGTTTCCGATATCTGCCTCGCTCGATTTTTAGTGACACTTCCAGTTATTCCAGCTACATCCCGACCTTTTCCTATTTTTCACTTTGTTTACAATTTTTTTTTGTTTCGGTTCTAGATCTCTGTTGTTGATTTTTATATCTCTCTTCAGTCGTTTTCAACATGGCTCTAGGAAGATCTCTCACAAAAAGGCTGCAAAGGCTGAATAAGTCTGTTCGCACTAGAGGCGACTCCGACGACGAAACGCTGACTCCTATTAAAGAATCTGTGGCTGGCGAAGACTTTGTATCGATATCGTTCGAAGAGACCTCTGAGAATACCCGTGCCCCAAATATCCACGATTCGGATGCTTCTTCTATTTCGTCCATGACTACTGGCAGTAATCAGAACCAGCCAAGTTATAATCGAACTCCTTCTTCGTCAACTACTTCCAACTCTATTCTCACGTTATCTGAAGAGCCCACTCCCTTGTCGTCTGGCCTGAACACACCTGGCGGCATCTCCCTCAACTCCTCCCCTCCATCCTCCTTTCTCTCCTCTACAAAGGCCCTTGTCAACACAGGAAGCTTCTCTAGAGATTTATTACCATTGTTAAATCAAAGTCATACGACTGTTACTAATGGCTACTTCAGCTCTATTGAGGCCAGTCCTGAGTTGTCACATGGCCCCTTGCCCATTCACGCTCACCAGTCTCAGCCATCGACTTCGTCCAGCCACTATTCTCCAGTCATCCCTCAAGGCACGCAGATGAACCTGAGTGAATCGTTATTTATCTCAGAAGCAGAGCCTGCTCTGTCTTCGAGCTTGTCCAAGGAAGTCTCCTCAGCTATTGTGAAGCAGGACAAAGCCCGAATCATGACCCACGAAGACGAACAAGATGCACAGGCCGACGAAATGGCAATGTACATTCTAGAAAAAGTCAATGCCGATGATTATGTCCGAGAAATCAAGACCGGTTCTTGGTACATTTGAGTTTTGACACCCAATCGACAAGCTCTGTCAACACCAAAAGCCTCCACAAGCCTCCACAACAGTTGACATCTTAACCGATACCTTATTTTATTAGTATAGACCCGCTCTATACATTATGACCTTCTGACGACCACCCCACGACCTGCACGACCATACCCCTGCTACAATTATTGGATGTAAATGTAATAATAAAGCTTAAAAATTAGAAACACATACCAACCCACCGCTACTGTCCAACCTGCCTCCGGCGGCTGGGGCTCTGCCCCAGACCCCGTAGCTCCTCTCGCTGCGCTCGAGTCGGACGTCAGGGGTGCCAGCAATCTCCTGCGAAGCAGGAGCAACGGGGTCTGGGGCAGCGCCCCAGACGCCGGAGGCAGGTTGGTCAGGAGTAGATGGTGAGTGGGGTAGAGAATTACAGCAATTGATACAGAGCTCTAAAACAAGGGCCCTTATTGCAAGCAATTACTTCGAAATGTTGAGTTGGGGCCCCAACCAGACGGCACCGTCTATCAAGAGATTAGAGTTTGGCCCACCCCGATCGGGAGCTTGATGTTGCGAAGGTCTATACCTAATCAACAAAGCAGTGGAGCTAAATCTCAGAGGAGCATTTTAGCTGGGCACTAGCTGGACCTCCAGCGGAACCTCGAGTTTGCTCCCCAGCTGGGACGCTGCCCCAAGTTGATAATCTCTATGAAAAGGCGAGCTTTCACCCTCGACGCATAGACAGTGTTTAGAGCAATATAAGTTTATACTGACCTTCATTAAAGACATTTAATTTAGCTACTTCAGGGAGATAACCCTGAAGAGTTTCAGCCCTCTCTACGGGCTCTGTTAGCGGGCAAGGCTCTTGAACACGGACTCTGGGGAACCTGCTGGAGTGCCAGTTTCCTTGAGCCAGTGTCGTCGAGCCATGAACCTCATTATATAGCATATATCAATATAGAGTTCTTAAACGGGGTTGATCTAGCTACTTCACGGGATGTTGCTGAAAAATATTTTGAATAATTACTGTCGGAAACAACCTAGCCAAACCAAGAAATAGGACCAAGCTACCCAGCGCGCGAGGGCTAAAACGCAGTTGTTGCCATGTTAGATTACACAGGCAAACTTATTTTGGCACCTATGGTGAGTTAACGCGAGCTCAGCGATGCACAAGCAGCCCCCTGACTGAGTCCATAATCCAGACTAGCCACCTTTATTCGAGAAGTTGTAGCGGCCGTAGACGCCCGACTCGAGCGCAGCGAGAGGAGCAGTGGGGTCTGGGGCGCAGCCCCAGCCGCCGGAGGCAGCTGTGAACCGTAACATCGACCAGACTTACTAACGGGACAGGTGCGAGTGAGCGAGCTCCCAGTCAGGCTCTTGTCACTCAAGTATGGAGCAGACATCGTTTACGGTAAGTGTTTGGTATATTTATAGAGTGAGCTTTGATAAAAGGCAGTGTATAGTGTTCTTGTAGCTCTTAGTGATGAGAAGTTATGAGAGATATAGCACCAGGTCAGGCAGTTCGAGCAGACACTAATATCGGTGTAGGTCCTGAAATCGTGGACAAGAAGCTGATCCAATGCAAGCGGGTGTGGAACGAGAAAATACAGTGTGTTGATTTTGTGGAAAAGGAGAACGAGAAAGTGGTGTTTCGAACATATCCCAAAGAAGAAAAATCCAAGCTTATATTCCAGCTGGGAACTGCATCCCCAGATCTGGCTGTAGAAGCAGCGAAAATAGTTGCCGCGGACGTCGACGAGATTGGTGTCAATAGCGGGTGTCCAAAACACTTTTCTATTCATTCGGGCATGGGGGCTGCATTACTAAAGACCCCCGATAAACTCGAGAATATTTTAAGAGCGCTAGTCAAGGAAGTGGGTGAACCATTTGGTATCCCCATAAGCGTAAAAATCCGCATTCTGGAAGACCGAGAGTCGACACTGGCACTAGTGACACGGCTCGCAAAAACGGGCATCAAATGCTTATCAGTGCATTGTCGAACCACACCTATGCGACCAAGAGAGCCGGTGATTCGTGACTATTTGGCAGGTATCGCAGGTATCTGCCGTGAAGCAGGCATCTCATGTGTGGTGAACGGAGACGTCAGAGGAAGGTTTGATCTAGCCCCGTTAATGAAGAAGTATGGAGTGCATGGAGCTATGATTGCCAGGGCCGCAGAGAGCAATCCTAGCTGTTTTGCAGCGAACAGACCAGGTCCTACAGGCCTGTTGCACTGGGAGATTGTGGCCAGGGATTATATCCAGCTGTGCCGCCAGTTCGACAACCACTATTCTAATACCAAATACTGCCTCCTACAGATGATTCCCGGTAAAGAAAAGGTGTACCAGGCTGTTAGCAAGGCTAAGTCATTGGAGGATATCGAAACTGCGCTTAACAGTATCATCCTAGGTTCCCTCTCTTCTGCTGGATCCAAAACTGAGCCAAGCAGCACACCTACTCCCGCGAATACGTTTGCTGACACACATCCGGTGCTCAAAAGACCCCCTGAAGAGCCTCTGCCGGACACTCCCCAGAAGCGCCAGCTTGCAGTGGACGTTGCCTAGATATACGTTTGCGCTCAATTATTTATAATACACTAGATTTCTCTAATACTCTCTCGTGCCTGACTGCCTCCGGCGGCTGGGGCTGTGCCCCAGACCCCACTGCTCCTCTCGCTCTGCTCGAGTCGTGCGGTGAGAGCTCATCCAATTTGTCTACTATTAGGAGACTGAAAGTCATAAAACATCAAATTGTTCATTCTCATGACGACCAGATCATAATCACCCATCAACATTCTTTCCCGAGTGAGCAGCATTCAGCTATGAGACCTGTTGTTTAGTGATCTTCAAGCTGGGAATATCCTCCGTAAGCAATGCTATACCACTATAGATCACAAAAGCTGAAGAAAGACCCTATTACCACCAAGACTCATGGGTTTTAAATGTTTTCTCTCTGTACAAAAATAAAACCTCCAGTCAAATGATTGCCATGTCTAGCCGTAAACGGAAAACTCAGGGGAAGCTTACTGACCACAATATAAAAAGGGACATCACTGCTGAGCAAACGAAAACACAACTATAGTAATGTTACTCTACTTAGAGGCCATGTCTTACTAGATTGCTTTATTTAATATATACTGTATTCAATAATATGTATTCATACCTCTAGTTTTACATGATTGTACACCCACAATTTAAGTGCCTCGGGAAGTACGATGCCTACAGACACTGCCTCTCTAAAACAAGTTTCAATCACTGCACAGACCCGTCACGCCACAGATAATCGAAGCGCCAGCATTGTCTACAACCGGATCTATAAGATATTGGGGCCACCCGTAGTTCGACTCGAGCGAAGCGAGAGGAGCAGCGGGGTCTGGGGCGGAGCCCCAGCCGCCGGAGGCAACGCTAGACCACCGTACGCACTAGAACGACCGTTTGTGTTCCCCAAGGCCCTCTGAATATAAAGAAATGAGTGGATGAGATCATTTAGGGCATAATTCGGTAATTTCGAGTCGCAACGTTCCAGCATGCATCAGATCTAGGGGGATCTGCGAAATTCATGGGGGAAAGTTAGCTACAGGAAAAGCATATTACCCCACTCTTGTCACGGTGTCTCGCAAAGTCATATTTAGAAATATCTTACTCATGATGGAGCTGCCAATTGCGGATAATCGAACACCCGATGTGAGGAGATATAACCAGCGGTTCTCGCCAGAAAATGATCGTGTATGAATTGAATTATATTTGGGGAAGCTGAGTAGAACAGTTCGATATTCAGCATGGCGGCATTCTCTGATATCTTGGCGCTAGCAGCTTTTTTCTTACACGCTAGTAAGTACTAGGTAATACTTTTTCCGAAGGCCATGGCTGATCTAACGTCTAGTTCCCAATGTCATAATCACCGTTATAAAACATTTGACAATTGGTGGAAGATACAATGGTCCAATCTCCAAAGTGGCCGATCTGGCTATGACCCATCAGGTGACTAGTCATTTGAATATCGAGCAAACAAGGTGAGTACCTGACGTCCTGACGTCCTTCAAGTCTTAATTTTGGACTCGACAGCGGAGCGCAATTAACTTTGTAGAATTCTTCTTCCCACTGTTCCTACGGACGAGTTTCTGGCAGGTCTGAAGTCCCACGCAAGTGGCCTTCCGGGCTATGGCAACAAGTTCTATTCTACCAAGGCGAGGTTTATCGCAGAGGCCCAGAACAGACGGCCTGAAGACCCAGTTCTGATCTACTCTCATGGAGGTGGTTACTGTCTTCCATTGGTGCCCAACCATGTCAAGTACCTCATCAATCTCTACAGAGCTCTGAAGAATCCTAGATTTTCAATACTACTAGTCGATTATAGTTTGGCTCCCGAAAGTGTGTTTCCGACCCCTCTTGTGGAGATTGCAGAAGTTTACATTGCGTTGGTGGACAAAGACAATTCAAGGAACTTGATTCTCTCAGGCGATTCTGCCGGTGGTAATCTGTCTGTTGTGCTGTCAGCCCATCTCAAGCATCCCTATCCAAATGTGCCCGTGCCAAAGAATTACGTACCACCTGTAGCCGAGGTCCTTATTTCCCCTTGGGTTTCGCCTTTTGCAGACTATTCGAAAGGATCATATGTTGATAATTTCACTGCAGATATTCTAGGGCCCAAGGTGATAGAATGGGCGAGAGCCTATAGTCCAGACGAGGAACTCCGGAAATCACCATACCTCAGTCCAGTGGATTCAACCCCTGAATTTTGGGAAGGCGTATTTCCTAAAGATACGCTGGTTACCTCTGGTGAATTCGAAGTAATGACAGATGACATCGAACGATTCGTTAAAGTTGCACGCCTACCGGCGGTTTACTACGAATCCGGCGGCTGTCACGACTCTCTTTTCAGAGACAGGAATTCGTCAACGAATGAGCTATTCTCAAAAATAGTCGTGTTCCTCGAGGATGTCTTCGCAGCCCACAGATAGTCTATAACGATGCTAAATACTCCTACTACTAGGTCGGTTGGCCATAGTTGCCTCCGGCGGCTGGGGCGCTGCCCCAGACCCCGTTGTCATCCGCTTCGCGGAGGATCACATACATTCTCTTTCGATTTGAGAAGCTGTTTCTCTATTGAACTTGGCGTTTTTCGAGCGAAGCAGCGGCGAAGTGTGCAGAGGGGTGCGGGCAACCGAAAACATTTGTCGCCTTATTTCAGATATCGAAGTTGGATGTTACTAGTTGGCTAGAGAGAAAACAAATTGTGGGCAATGAATTAAACGAAAAACGGATAAAACGATAGATAATAGGTTTTCGACCTGGTGTCTGAGATAGAGCTCGTCACGGACAGCAGAAATTTTCGCCCAACAAATTGGCCCGATGGTTTAGGGGTATAATACTCGCTTAGGGCAGTATTGGGATTTCGATTCCAATCAAACTCTAAGTCGTTTGCGAGTGGTCCCGGGTTCGATTCCCGGTTGGGCCCAATTTTTTGTATCTGCTGCTTTATTTCCTCTCTGGTTTTGAGCAGATTTGTCTTTGTTAACTATTTTTTCTTCTGTTAGTAATGAGTCCGAGCTTTCTCGTACAAAATGTATGCAACGACGAAGATAAGTCACTTTGGTCAAGCGCACTATCTTTGAATCCGAGGACGAGCCTGACTTTTACTTGTAACGGCGAGATCGCCCTGGTTAGTGAACGCCAGGGTTCTCGTGGATCAAGATTCAATAATTTGCTCGCTGCTATACAAATATAAATCTCAGACGATCTAGTTGATTGTGGGATCTGCTTGGATACAGAAAGCTCCAATTCAGCAGTACCTGACACTATTTATTTCTCAATGTGCTCCTCGTAAAGACTGGAAACTCAAACTTGAAGTACAGCTTATTGTGTTCATATATAGAGAGATTAAAGTAAAGCGAACAACAGCTCACTCGTATCAATTGTATTTTTGAGACAGCCGAACCTTAAATCTGTAACAGGTAAACTCAGGGGTGATTCACTGCAGATCTGCGCATTCACCTAGTTTGTTATCATATTATAATCAGTGCCCCTTCCATCCGAAGGGCGACAGAACAGCCTCCTTAAAGCCCTACTAGTTGAAGAGCTTCATAGCTAACTTAGCTGTAGTACTGTCTGATTCTGGTGGGCTGAGGCTTACTTAGGCATATCCACTCTGGCAATTGGGCTTACAATTCAGATTTGGAAGCGTATGATCAATATTAGCAACCGCAATAGAAGTGATCTGTTCCAGACCAAAACGTAGTACTTGGACAGAATAGGAAGATGAATAATTTCTCTGGCCTGCAGCATGCGAAAAGCCTCGAACATGTTCACCCAAGCACCTGAATATCCAGCTCGTGCTTCCTCGGCACATCAGCGCCAACGCCAACCTCTTCCCTCCTCCGCAGCTGCCGATACTGAGCCTGGGATCAACCCTAGCAGATCCACCAAAAACGCATTTTTTCTCTCGTGAAGCCAGCGGTTCGGTGTTTAGGTCTAGATATGGGTGGGGTTCTGCCTCCGGTGGCTGGCACTTGCCGCGTACCCGAATGCTTCTCTCACTTCGCTCAAGTCGGTGTTTCGACGGTGGTAACTACTCCTGCGCAGCAGGAGCAACGGGGTCTGGGGCAGCGGCCCAGCCGCCGGAGGCACTGACTGAAGCCCGCTAGAGGGCAGATTGACTTCCTGTTAGATGTCTCTATGAGCAGCTGTCATCGCGAAGATACTTTTAGAGCATGGTAAATAAACAATGGCTCACATGCTCGTATGCACGACGATGCAGGGATCGTTCAATGTTTACATCAAGTGCTTTAGCTTGGCAAAAATTTTCCTTTTCTTCATATATCTCGTGCCAGGACTCGTTTGCAGTCCAGTCCAGTCATGTGTTGAAATACCGCTTGGTACTCAATACACGAATTCTGGTTTAATTATTGTTACAGCTAAGGTCACTCTGATTATCTTGCCTGAGAGAATTCCAGCACATAACTGGTCCATTCACCAAGTCGCTTATTCGAATAGATAAGGATTAGTTTTGCCAAGAGAAAGAAAAATAAGAGCACGGAAGTTGCATAGAATTATAGTCAGATAGACGGAGTATCTAGCTATTTTGAATTATCCTGAAACGTGTAATGTAGGTAACCCTAGGAAGTTAGACAGAGCCGTTAGATAGGTGCGAAACTTCTGAATTGAATAATATAAGGCGATCTAGAAACTAAATAAATTGAAAAAGTTGGTGATATGTCCGAGTGTTGCTGTTTAGTCGGACTGAATAGCCTTTGGTCGTGCTAGGTCAATTGCACAGTGAGATATCACAGCAATATCAGCCATTGAAAGAAAGGTTACAGGGTAGAGCAGAGTGGTGCCCTGGTACTCTACTTTGCGCCGGAAAACATTATTACGTCTTTCATCGTGGGCTGGTCTACTGTTGCGAATAGGTATGCAGATTCTGTTCCCTGTGCCGCTTCCAATTCTAAAAGAATATTGTTTTACGATGGGATTGAAATGGAAAGTTATTGAATCAAGTACCCCCCTGACGGAAAATTCAAGCACTATCCAAATCACAGGCTGTGATGGATGGGCCGCTAGATGGGCAAATAGATTTTTGCTGTTCTTTTCTGAACTGTCGACGATCACGGCAGGTCTGTATTTAGGGTCGAGCTTTAATTTAGAACTAGAGCAACGATAATAGGATTCAACATCATAAGTTTCCCTGAGGAATCTAGAATTAACGATTTTTGTCGAAAAGGTTTCTAAGGAATCACAAATGTTTGTGCTATTCATCTTAGACATTAATTGATAATAATAATTAAGCAGTAATAATCTGTAACAGGGTGCTGCGTAGGTTTATGGACTAATGTCATACTTATCCCTGCTATACAAACGTTATTTCTGGCTTATGTTTATCTTCTATTTCAGATAAATCGATTAACAAAATTCTTATTGTCTCACTTAGTCTTCAGTAAGTACATAGTTTAAATATATCTCAAGCAAAGTGTGTTAAGAGATAGACAGCAATCTTATTATCATGATTATGGTGGTTATCATAAAATACTCACTTGCCTGGTATATTTATAATCAACTTTAGACCATTCCATTACACGTCTGCCGGCGCAAAAACTCTCCCTCATGATTACCAAGGGGAGAGCAAAAGCAGCCTGCTTCTTGGAAACTGCATTCCTTAGTACCACCAGAACAAATCTAGCTAAATTTCTCCACCAAATTCTTAACCATAAGTTCAAACTAGATCCTGTCAGCTGTTTTACATACGAAATAACACATGTGATATTCTCTCACATGACTACTGAAGACTGGCTAAGGCTTCGAAGGGTGTCAAAGCTTTGGCATGGATATTTGATAAATGATAGTGCGCTGTGGCGCTCTTCGATCGATCTCGGCTTTTATAAAGGTGAACACGTCATAAACCTTTTAAAGACATGTATTCAATACGCATCCAGAGATTTAACCATTCCTTTAAATATTGCGCATCTAAAGTTAGACTTGGGTAAAACATCTTCTTTCGACGTTGTCGCGTTGTATGAATCAGTGTTTAAGCCTAAAGAAGTTATAATTGACCATCTGATTCTCAATAATTCAACTTTTGACACCAGCAGCCCAACCGTTAAACTTATAAATGCCAAGGAAATTACAATTTCAAGCCTAGGATTTCTAGACTTGCAGGTGTGCCTTGATAGCATTCCCAAGGAAACAACTAGCATCAGTATAACAACATCGCTGATGTATAGTACGGTCTGGGGTCAGTTTCTTCCAGGAATTGATGATGATAATATACCGATAAATCGTGCATTTCCACTGATAACGCCTAAGATGGTTACTAGGCTTCTTCCTGTGAGAATAGCCAAATGTCCACTTGTGAAGTCTCTGACCATTTCCGAGAATATCAAAGAGCTTGGAAGCTGGCTTGAGTCTGCTTGGTTGCATATAATATGTGCTTTTCCGAGCCTTGAGAACCTATGTATAGAGTTATACTACACTGAATTCAGTGTGGCATTCTTTATCGAGGCTGCTGCATTTTGTGGTTTGAAGTTAACTTCGATAACGATTTCAAATGTCTTAAAGAATACGAAGTACGAATTTATAATCCCCCAAGCAAGGCCTTTTGTCCCAACAACCAAGGCTCCACCAAGATCCCCGGAATTTATAAATGGAACCATTACAGACTGGGATATAATAAGGAACTCACTCCAAGGAGTGAGGAGACTAAAGCTTGTTTCTTACTTCGAGAATATGGATTGCCTTTTCCAAAGTTTCGGCTGCGGACCAAATCTCGAGACACTCATCCTTGATCATTTCTTACCACCCAACGATGCAGATGTGTTTGATATTTGGACTTGCTTTCCTCGGCTTCGCAACTTGAGTCTGACTAATGAGCGGAAAGTGGACGACAAATATATGGACAGAGTGATGCATAGCTGTCCTGCCCTCGAACAAGTAGACCTTAGTAATACCTCTGTAACGATTGCCTGTCTTTGGGCTCTAGTAGATAGGGGTGTCCAGCGGATTGCAATCAAAGGGGTTCGAGCCAAACGTAGTTCACTCATAGAGCTAGCTTCTTCAGGGGCGCATATACAGTTCGACCGTTTGGAGTTTTAAAGCTGGCAGAAGAGATAATAACTTTGGAACACGTCGTACGCCCGGAACAGAAAGAGGACGGTCTTGCAAGCTTTGTATCAGTATTATTGGGAAAATTTCCAACAACGATAGTCTTCATTAGTTTGTGTGGAACTCATTGCCATAAATGAATACTAAAGCTATCGAGCAGATATCATAAATAAATCTTTCAACAATGACGTGTGAAGGACTTCTTTTTTTCATAATAGCCGGAAGAACTTGCGCGGATAATTTTGCCTAGTGCTCTTCCCCACTAATTGGATTCGAGGTGGGGGCTATCTTGCATACTGGGTGCATTAGGTAGATCATCTGAAACAGATGAAGCCATGTATAAACAAATGTGTTATCTATCAATTCCTACGCGTTAGCCATAATCAGAAGTACAAGGTCCCCCAGCACTCCAGCCTCACGCTGGCTTTCTAAATATACTTACCCTAGCTGTAATTCAACGTAATTAATCGTTTCTCCTATCCCTGCGTCTCAAGGTACACTTAACGACCTTCCCTACATTTGTATACCTTGTATACCTTTTTTAATCTGTGTATTCCTCAGAAATATGAATTCCCAAACGTCTCAAGACTTCCGCAATGGCCTTGAGAAAACCATAGAGGGGGAATATTCAGACTCTCTGATGCGCCTGCGTGCGCGACAAGGTCAGAGTTGTCGGTTTGACAACAGCCATCTACCCAAGGTATTGGTATACGGAGAAACCAAATCATTTAAGAAACGCATTAGATACTGGATTGGCGGAAGCCTTCTTAGGAGAGCAAGACATACTCTATCAGTTAAAATGACAGATGAAATTGATGAAATTTGTCTAACTTTTGAATTTTATTCACCAAAAAACCTACTCTACCGCATATTCCCGGTATTACCTCAACCAATATCGAAAGTAGTTGTTCGCTGCTATCCCGGCCCTCTAGAGATGGTAAGCGAGGCGCACACGGTTGCTATTCCAACCGGTGGCCCTCCACTTTCCGTTTTGACTGAGAACCAGTTATTAGAGGCTTCTAGGGTCGCTGCAATCCTATATTCCAACCAAGTCATCAACAGATCCAACCAAATCATCAAGGCAGCCGACCAACTCATGAAGGCAGCCGACCAACTACTTCAGCGAAATAAATAAACAAAATACGAGCAAATAATGATATTGCATAACTAATAATAATAATAATAATAGATCTCATTTAAAGCCCTGCATAACTAAGTGTATTGTATATTCAAATACGCAAACATATATATATATGGGATAGACTGGTGATATGCTCAAAAGAGGGTTCTGATGATGTTTAGTTACGATCTCGGTTCCACTCTCAACAGGCAAATCCGAGTTTCAGAAACTCACGACCGCACGCACGACTCGAGCGGAGCGAGAGGAGCAGCGGGGTCTGGGGCGGAGCCCCAGCCGCCGGAGGCACGAGGGCGAAAATGCCGGTGTATCTGGGAATATATCTCGTAGCAGCTCATCAGACGAATACCCTGAGCTTGCATGTAGATGCAAGCAGACGATCAGGGTGAAGTTGGTATCGGAGTTGAATGCAATTTGGATTCATATATGCGAGAAAAATGCGGAAATGAAACGGTTCGATGGTCTAGTTGGTTATGGCATCTGCTTAACACGCAGAACGTCCCCAGTTCGATCCTGGGTCGAATCATTTTTGCTCCCTGACACCTCCTACGGAGCCTTTTTTTGATGTAACTATGTTCCTCTATATTTAAACGATAAATAGCATGTCATTATATACGCGTAGCATCTCTGAATCTGCTCATAAAGCAACAATGGTAGCAGCAGCTTGCTCGGCCTCTTCCATTTCCTTCATATGCTTCAGGTCTTCTTCACTGGGTTCGTACTGGTGCCATACTGTATAATGCACCAAGCCGCCCACAGAGAATCCCATCTTACGAGACATCTTGCCAAACGCTTCAGTCTCCGCGTGGTTCTCGAAAGCAAAACCGGGAAAGTTTGATCCGTGGCGGAACACTTTAGCTCGGGCAAGAATGGAAACACCTCCAACACCGTCCAGATCAATCATCTCATCTGGATCACCATCTTCACTACGGAAATATGCCAAATGAGGTCGCCAAGTAGGGTACTCAGCATATCCCTCTACAATAACCTCGTCTTCATGCAGAGTTTTTGCCAGTTGTAAAGCAGCGTCACTTTCTTGCCACGAATTAAGATCATATGGCTGTTCACTACCTAGCCATTCTGGAAGTGGTCTCCAGACATTAGGGACCACTACGTCTCTACCGTGCTTCATGAGATCTTCAATAATTGTCTTTGGAGAAGTTTCAATATCAGCGTCTCTCCAGTAAACCCAACTGTGATATGGTTTTAAGGCTGAGCTGAGCAACCAGTTTCTTGCTCGACCCATTAATTTTCTACGCACGCCCTGTACCTTGACACCGTGTCTGTCATCAAACCCTTGGCCGATGATAGCACCAAAATCTTTTTCAAAAATGGTAATTTCGTGAAAAGGTTGCATACCCTTATCAGTTACCTTGTCCAGAGCTGCAATACTCTCTTTTAGATCCTCCAAAGTAGTATCATCAGAATCTGATACCATGAATGCAATATCAATCAATTGATGCGGATAAGTTAAATTTTTCAGATGAGAAAACATCATTGGAATCACGGGAGCTGCATTTCGCAGAGGAATACACATCAACAACATATCTCCCGTCTCTTTCCCGTTTGTGTTTCCATCATACAGACCTAGGTCATAATAATGCACATTCGTGGCTTCCGAGCGACCGAGCCCCAGACTCGAGCCATCCAAGGCCCACGCTATATCAGCTGGCGACGTCAAATACACTCTCAAAAGAAAAATAAACGACACCACCGCCGCGATTATTTTGCGGTACTCCTTGACCTTTCGTCCTACCGGAGAATGCGGGCTCAGGCTACCCAGAACACCCGACCTGCCGAACCAACTCCTCTTCGACCGTGGCTGGAACCTCTCATCCTTCTCTTTATACTGATTACTGCGTCTGTTAGAACTTGCACATTCAGGATCCGGGTCCGCCTCCGGCGGCTGGGGCTCTGCCCCAGACCCCGTGGCTCGCTTCGCTCGAATCTCATGGAGTCTGGCAAAGCAGCTACCGTAACAGCCAGAATTCACCTCAAGCCCAGAATACCATCTGATCCACAAACCACGCTCACAAGGCAACGCTCACGCCCGACTCGAGCGCAGCGAGAGGAGCCACGGGGTCTGGGGCGAAGCCCCAGCCGCCGGAGGCATGCCCACCACCCAGAAGAGCCAAAACATACTTTACACCCGGTTCGTAACGTGGTAACGACGACATATTTTACAACGGGAGCCAGAACAGACCCACTTGACAGCGCAGCCAGACCTAATTATTAGGTCTGACGAGTAACGACGGGATTGGGTCTGACTTCAGCAACCACAACAAAAAACAAAAAAAAAAGAAGCCGACAAGGGCGCTGTGTACACGTTTCCAGAAATATCTCGCGTGTCTACCCTTCTGACTCTGCCTGCGTCCGTGCTGCACCAAAAACAACCTCTGAAACCAACCGACTCAACTCTGACACCTTTGTCTCTCCACTTGGATCCTCTACTCTGGTCCCTGCTATTACTACAAATACAACACTGATCTGCCGAAGCCACGTTAGTTAGCACTCTCTCGGTCTGCAGCCTCAGCCCTGTGTACACATTTCCCCTGCGTTTGTTGCTGCACGTGCATGGGCCATCAGCCAGGGTCCACGCCAGGGTCCAGGAGGTGGTGGGTCTGCCTCCGGCGGCTGGGGCGTTGCCCCAGACCCCGCTGCTCTCGCTACGCTCGAGTCGGGCGTGGGGGTCCCTTCAGTGCTGGAGATGAGGGAGCTCGCGAAGCGAGCACAACGGGTCTGGGCGGAGCCCAGCCGCCGGAGGCACAAGGAGAGAAGAGAAGAAAATAAATATAAAAAAAATTACAGAGCTAGACGGGCACCAGTCCTGTGATGGGTGGTCTGAACCACTCGGCGAGAAGAAGGTCCCAGACTTCATCGGCCAGCTGTTGGGCTGTTTCGCGTGTGGTGCCTTTGGCTTCGATGTAGACCTTGAGTTTGGGCTCGGTGCCGCTTCCTCGAGCAGTGAAGCGGATGGTTTCGTCGCTCGTGGGTGTCGTGAGTGTGACGGTGATCATTTGAGAGGAGCTGGAGACAGGCAGAGTGGGTACGTTGTTGGCGGTGGTGGAGTCATAGCCAATGGTCAGATCGCGCCAGGAGGACACATCGAAACGTCCAATCTTTGGAGGATAATGCGGATGTGTGGAGCTGGTGCCGTAGGTGCGGATGTATTCGAAGACAGTGTCCGTGGTGGATGGATTATTGACGATGTAGTAGGAATTGTGCTCCTCAAAATAGCCAACATCCTGGTAGATGGACTCTAATTTCTCGAGAACAGTGGTAGAGGTTTCTTGTAATTCGAGGAGAATCTGGATGAAGGCATAGGCAGCACTGATTCCGTCTTTGTCGTGGACAACCGGAAACATGTATCCAAGCGCTTCTTCAAATGCAAATGGGATATCGTAGCCCTGATATTCCAAAGTGATTGCGCGATTGCCTATCCATTTAAACCCAGTAAGCGTGTCTTCATAATGGAATCCGTATTTCGATGCGAGACTGGCAATCAACTGACTGGATACCGTAGAATTGAGCATGGCAAGCTTCCTGTCACCCTGCTGCTTCCAACGGGTTCTCCAGTGGTCTGCAAAAATAGCGCCTATCTGATTACCAGTCAACTGGACCCATTTGCCAGTACTGGCGTCTTTTACAGCAGCTGCAAATCTATCAGCATCTGGGTCATTGGCAAGAACGACGGAAATATCTCTAGAATCAGCCAGTTTCATAGCCAGATCCAAAGCGCCTTTTTCCTCTGGATTAGGAAACGATACAGTGGGGAAGTCTGGGTCTGGCTGTGCCTGCTCGTTCACAGTGACGACAGAATTAGCAGAGAGTCCAAGCTGACTAGCTGCTTCATGGAGGTATGGCAGTCCCACTCCGTGCATAGGAGTGTATACAAACTGAAGAGAGTCTCTTTTAGCACCTGGGCCAACAGCACTGGGCCTGCGACCACTCTCACTTGTGGTCTTAGCTGGGTAACCAAGTACCTGGTTCATCTTGGCATAATACTTCGATATGAGCACCGCAGAAGACTTGGACTTAATATCCACTACCAATTCATTGTCTTTCAAAACAGACACGTCCCAGCTCCAAGGCTCAGCATTCTCCTCTATAGCCTGGGCAATGCCCACATCATGCGGAGGGATAATCTGGCACCCATTTTGCCAATACACTTTATATCCATTGTCCTGGGCAGGATTGTGACTAGCAGTCACCATAACACCACAACTGGCCTGAAACTCGTCAATTGCAAACGGCACCAACGGAGTATGACACTGTCCAAGAGAATACACCTTGAAACCCTTAGTCACAAATGCCAATGCTGCCAGCACTGCAAACCGACTCGAATTGTGTCGATGGTCATGGCCAATCACCACGCCCAACGTCTCTGCTCCAGGAACCGTATTCTTGACATAACTAGCCAATCCCTGAGAAGCCTGAAGCACCGTCAAATCGTTCATCCTATCAAACCCAGCCTCCATCTTGCCCCGCAAACCGGCCGTTCCAAACTGGATCCCTACACCCCGTTAGCAACAATTCTTCACCACCACGCGCCGCTCGCGAAGCGAGCACAACGGGGTCTGGGGCAGCGCCCCAGCCGCCGGAGGCACAATCAGGGGAAGAAGGGTCTGCCTCCGGCGGCTGGGGCTGCGCCCCAGACCCCGTGGTTCCTCTCGCTTCGCTCGAGTCGGACGTGGGGCGAATGGACAAGTGGTGGAGTTCATACTTTTTGCTAGACGCTTTTCCAGCTCTTTGCGATTGTTGGCTTTGGAAAGCTCTCGGATCTCGTTGCGAGTGGTCTCATTCTGTGGGTTGCATGTTAGTGGGTGATTCGGATGATGGGTGGATGCTCGTTGGGGTACTTACTCTGTCGAGTTCGAGCCACGAAATGACCAGCTTGTCGATATCGGTCGTCCTATCTACTTGAGCACAAAACATTGCACTTGAATGACAGCTAATAAAGGGACTAACAATTGCTACTTTAAGTGAGAACTCGCTTGTTGTTAGGTGTGATTGGGTATGCTGATCTTGGTCGACTGTTCTGTGAAGTTGGACCTAATATTGGTGGTGGTTAGGGTCCTGAGACAGCAACACATTCATAAGGAATAATTCTCCTAGGAACCCGCTCTCTTTTCTCTTCAATTACTTCAATTGCTTCACTTACCTCAATTATAAGATATTATCTTTGTATGACTTCCAGATGATAGAGACAGGAATGTATGCGGAAGCATCTGCACTGGCTTTGCAGAAGTCAACAGGCTTAACATCTGATATGCGAGGTAGCGAGCCCTGCAGGATCGTCAAACTCAATTACCCCTGAAATATACCTGGTTGGTGGGATCGGACGTGAAAGACGGGCAGCATCAACGCCTACGCATGAGTTTAGTGGCCATGTGATGGTTTCAGATTAGTGCTATACTGATAGAGAAGGTGGAACTGTTATAATTAAATGTCGTGCTATATCTAGTTTCAAAGTTCATGCTGTTTCAACCGCTAACAGCGCAACTCGATCAATACTTTCACACTTGCAGGTTGATTTCCGTAATCACCACTTTACCGCACAAATCTCCTTTATGAGGTTTTTAGAAGCGTCACGGAAAAGCTATTCTGAGACTCCCTCGCGCTGCCACTATCACACACTCAGTAGAACCATTGCCTCCGGCGGCTGGGGCTGCGCCCCAGACCCCGTTGCTCCTGCTTCGCAGGAGATTGCTGCGATCGCACACGTCCCGACTCGAGCGTAGCGAGAGGAGCAGCGGGGTCTGGGGCGGAGCCCCAGCCGCCGGAGGCAGGCAGAGCCCATCAGCACGTTAATAGAATACATTATCTATATATACAGTTATAAATAAAGAAGATGTTACAGGAGATCGTTTTCGAGCTCTTTGGCGAACTCATCGTCGTCGTAGCTGTCGTCAGAGTCGTCTTCATTGGCGTCGCCGGCAGTGCTGTCGAGACGGGCTGTTTTTGAAGAGGGTGGTCCGTCGTCAGCATCGTCTGCACGCTCACGCTTGCGTGAGGTTTGTTGCTTTTCGTTGCTGGTGTCGTCAGTGCTCTTACTGTCTTTTTCGTCTTTGGTCTCTTCGTTGTCGCTGCTGTCATCGTCGTCGTCATCGTCATCGTCATCCGAGGCCATGAACTCTTCGAGCTCTTTATCGGCTTCATCCCAGTCGATATCGCCGTCAGTGAGTGATTGGCGGAACTTCTCCACAACAGCTTCCTCGGGTTGGGCTCCGGACACGGGCTCCTTGAGCCAGTGGTCCTGCGACGAGCTCGTTTCGTCTGCGCCTTCAGACACAAACAAGGGATCTGGCACGTCGATGATATATTCATCTTCAGGAATCCGTTTCCAGGCGGCAATACATGCGTACACCCAGTCTGAATAAACGATTTTGATGTTGGGATGGCCAGCGGCCATGCGAACTTTGAATGTTCCCCCAGATGTGGCAATAACGTGTGTCACCGAGTCAATCAGATCAGCAACGACCACAGCACCAAAACTTCGCACCCATTGCACAATGTCATAGGTATCGAAATTGCGGCCTAATGGCACGATTCCAGAAAAAAGAAAGACGCATCCGTCAAAGACTTTGCTCTTTAGGTGAGGAATAATCTCCGACAGGTCTGGTGTTGACTCCTCTGTCGCGCTTGACTTCTTGGTCGCAGCCTGTGCTTCGTATTCCGAGTAGAATTTCGTGTGTACTTTGCGAAGGGCATGCTCTAGATGCTGCAGTTCGTTGTCATGATCGTTCAGAACGTGGTCTGACGGCACATCACCTACATCTTCCGTGCTGTTGCTGGCGACGGTATTGTTTGTATTATTGTTTGCAGTGGCGTTGGTATTGTCGTTTAGATCGCCGGTAGGAGTGTCTCCTGGGGATGTACCAGGAGTAGTAGTGTTGGATTTGGTCGATTCCGTGCCGTCGTGGTGAAGTTTCCTGTCTAAATCTCTTTGTAGTTTGGCCAGTGGTCGTTCTATTTGTTGGGCTTCTAAAGAGGCTGAGCGCTCGCTAGCCTGCACGCTGAGGAGCTCGACGTTGTCTTCTCCGCCGCCGATAGCCACAAGCTGCTCGACGGGCGAGAGCTCTACAGGATCCTCCATCTCACGATCACCATCTTGTTCAGCACCATTTGCATATTCTTCGGTTGCTGCGTCTGAACCGCCTTCTGCAATCCGCTCGTTCTGAGCATCTTGTTTCCCGTCAGCTGTTTCGTCAACAGCACTAGCATCATTGTTGTTTGAAACTGATGGCTTGACCTCGTCGCTGGTAGAAGGTGTTTTGTCTGTTTCTTTGCTATTGGCCGGTGAGTCCACATTTGATGCAGACGGAGTCTCTGTTGCAGTGGCAGCCCCATCAGCCGGTGCTGCTGCTATACTGTTTCGCTTCTTTTTCATTGACGACTCGATCACGCCCGTGCGCTGGGGCAGGAAACTCGAGTTGATATCGCCAATACCAACAAAGAAATTATATGGCACCACTTTTATGAGGTTATTGCTCCATTTCCACACGTCTCCACGATCGTCTATTATCGCGACCATAGAAGTTGATACGGGAAACAATCGTTTTAGCGATTTTTGTAGTAGACTTCCACTGTCATCACGAGACAGAATACGGTCTCCAAAATACTTTCCATCTGGATCGATAATGTTCGCAATTGCCTTGGCATATGACTTTGTAGCCATTGTATATATATGCATTTCGTAGAGTTCGGCCATCGATTTGAGGAAGGCGTCGAGACCCGGCCTTAGCTTGACATAGTACCAACACATCGAGGTTGGTGGTCCCGCTGCGACCAATGGCTTGTCTGAAGTGCCTCGATTTCTTGGAGCAGCTGGCACGCTTTCTTCTAAACAAAAAGTTCGAACCCCTTTTAAAGACGCGTGATTGGGGTTCTTCTCGTCCCTCATCCATTCTCCAATAGTTGGGTCCACAGCAGCATGAATCACCGTCTGATCAAGATCCACTACCAGAATCAGTTTCTTTTCGTCCAGTAATCGCTGGGACGACGACTTTTCGATCCTCTCAGCCTCGTTATACGACACTTTCAGCCCGCTCGTATCATGAGACATGGATATAGGCGCACGGTCTGTATTGTTGAACTCGGTGTAATCCTGCTCGTCCAGACTGCTTCCGCACAAAGCACATAGCCCTCCATACTGAACAGAATGTGTACAAGGCTCAATAATCGACACCACTGGCTGGTGGCTGCTTTCAACTCGATCGCCTACGCAGAAGAGAAAAGAGTCTATCACGCCCTTAACTGGAGCTTCGAATGAAGAGAAAAACTCCTTCTTCACCCGCCGTGACTGTTGCTCGGCATTAGCTGGACTGTGTGATCTTCTCTGAGGTGAATTGCTACCTCTAGCATCAGTACCTGGACTCGTGCTGGGTTCTAGAGCTGCTTCAAATCCGTTCGTTTCCAGATCGCTATCAGCGATGGGTCCTGTGGCCACAGGACCTATATCGGCCCCAGCACCTGGATCAGCAGTATTCTTCTTGCCTTCTCCGTTCAATTTTGAATCTTCGTTATCAACTTCATCATCTACTTCATCACCAGCAAGCACAGGCTCCTCGACATAGTCCCAGTATTTATACTTGAACAGTGGGGTATGTTTGACAATCTCCGACTGTTCACTCTGTAAAAAGCCCGTGATGACGACGGGAAACTTCACAGACACTGGCAAGGAAATCTGAGTAGGTTCAATCATGGCAGAAATTCAGTGCACTCAATGCAACTACTCCAGCCAATCAACAACAATAATTAGAATAATAAATTAATTTCTGTCAGCCGCCGCTGCCAATGCGCAATAATTCTCGTTCTCACGTTCTCGTTGGATGTCTCAAATGTGGGTCTCGGAAACCTCATGGGCAGTGCTGCAATTGTCAGGTCCTCTGCACCCAGTTGTAATATCGACACCCGTTCAATGCTCCAACGACTAGCAAGATAGCGATGATATGGTTCAGCTCGCAATGTCGAAGTCTGCTCAACCAATTTATGTCAATCACTCAGTCAAGTAATCTATTGATTTCAACCAATCCAGTGCCAATCAATTCAGTCCAGTCACGCCAAAAAGAGCACAATCGAATAAATATAGGAATCAATCGAGCTACAAAATCAACAAAAATATTAAAATAATAAAATAATAAACCAATTCACACTAATTCCACGCAGAGTCTATTTTAGTTGTCTGTATGTTTTCTGTCTGTCTGTCTCTAGCTCGACACCTGTTCTGCGGGTCTCGTGCTTTCTCCACTAAACCCACTCCTCTATTATGTTTATTATTTCTCTTAACCGCAATCCTAATCACATCATCTCTTGATAAAGAACTGAACGTGACATCTCTACCCTAACCCCGGAGTTATACGCCGCAGCGGCTGCTGTGACCTGGATCCAGGGGTCCAACCAGAGGGGTGGGAGAGCTGGCCTCCGGCGGCTGGGGCTCTGCCCCAGACCCCGTGGCTCCTCTCGCTGCGCTCGAGTCGTTACGGTGGGTGTTCTGTTTCACTGGGTGTTTGGGGTGAGACTCTGTAGCGAACTGTGTGTTGCACTGCTCAATGGCAGGCACTGCTCTATGCAACTTACGAGTAGTGCGAAATGGCCTCGAAAATACAGAACTAAAACTACACAAAAACTACACAAAAGGCAGAAACCGCTCAGAATCTCAGAATAGTAAACAAACAGCTTCCGGCTGGGTCCGTCAGAATAATACGGGACGAACTTTCTAGCTCCTCTGCACTCCCAGCTCCTGGCCCCTCCCCCACTTCTGGCAGATCCGCATGCAAGGTTAAATGAATGATGGACATGACGCGCCGATCTTAGCGTCCCTGGCTTCAGCTCTGAACCACCTCTAAACCACCGAATACCACCAGTAATGGAAGAGTAATGGCCTCCGGCGGCTGGGGCTCTGCCCCAGACTCCGCTGCTCCTCTCGCTTCGCTCGAGTCGGGCGTTGGACTGCCAAGTGTGTCTGAGACCCCTGTTGCAGCTGGTAGCAGAGGCGTACAAGGTGACGGCGGTACTGTGGGATTCTGATCCCTTTTGTTTCACATAAATCGATTTTTTGGTTAGAGCCCTCGTGCTACGTTGCCTACGCTGCATCTCACAGACGGCCAAGGTTTGTCCCCTGCGTAGTTGCCTGTGTGATAGACGGCAGTACTGGTGAACAATTGGCGCCTGAGGGCTGTTATCAGCAGCAGCAGCACAGTAGCGCAGAACAATCGCTTCGATGCACCCAGAGAGGATGCTGGGAGCGAGCTACACGATCCACCCTGCACCCTCACGCACATCCATCCATCCACCACCACACACGAAATACCGTACACCAACCCCAAATTGCCGAACCCCCCAATCCCGACTCGAGCGTAGCGAGAGGAGCAACGGGGTCTGGGGCGCAGCCCCAGCCGCCGGAGGCAAAGAAACCCACCCCAAGAATAAAGTTCGCCCAGGGAGCAAGCAGCGGCAGCAGCAAGAGCAGTGCAGCAACCCAAGCCGAACACGCAACTGGGCAGGGCACATTAGGTCTTGCGCATGGAAAATTAGACTCGAAGAGCTGCAGGAGCTGTGGGCTGCGGGACTAAGCTGAGGTTTAGGCTCGGGTTGAGTAAGATTAGTATAAATATAAACGCATGGGTGAATGACATAGTAGGAGCGTTGAAAGGTTAGTTTGAAGTTATTTTATTTCACGAGCCTTTAGTAATTGCTAATTTACTCTGATTTGATTGTTAGTTCGAGTTAGAGTTCGAGAACTATTCAGATGGCCGACAATCTGAAACGGCGGCTTCTTTCGATAAACTTTGTTGTTAGATAATAAGAAATTGGCATTAGCTTTTTGGATCAGGCTGTCAAGAGATACGCAGATAGCGCTTATACTGATCGCAGACGACAAGTGCCAAGCGACACAACAAGCACTCAGAAGAACTAGGCCCATCAGTAAGCTTGTCAGTAAGCTCGGCAGTGGGCTGATAGATAGATAGATAGATCAAGCGCTGCAATAAGTGCTGGATCTGTCAGTGTTCGTCAAACAAGTACTGAAGCGACTGCTGGATCTCTGCTTATAAATTACATACAGCGTCGGTGTTAGAATAAGTGCTGGATTAGCGCTGGATCAAGTAGAATTGAGTGGCTGGTAGCTTGGATTCAGAATGCCTAGCAAGAGACGGGCAAGAAGGTCTACCTTCAGTAACATCGCGGCCTTAGAACCGCATGGTCGACATGCTCGTGACGACAGTACTGGAGGTCGAGATGGAGGTGATGGTGCTGATGTAACGAGCGCAGCAGGTACTGGTGCTGCTGGTACTGGCTCTGGTGCTGGTGCTGGTGCTGGTTCTGGATACCGCTCTGCAGGCCATCAAAGCCCTTTGTTACCATCCAGTGGGGTTTATCAAGCAACTGGATACTATCAGATAGCTGGGGATTCGTTTAGAGCTGTTGATAACGACGACAACGGTTCGCTTTACAACGAGTATGAAGAGGGACTTGGCATTATAGGTGGATCAGTTCATAATGGTCGCTCTGGCAGCAATAGCGGAGACGATGCGGTTCGAGGAATGATGACTGCGAGGTTTGCTGGCCAGCCGAATACTGGCATGGAGGCAGAGACCTCGTCGCTCGAGTCGAATGATCTCATGGACCACCGGCCATCCATGGCTGGTGTATCTCCTAGTGCCTATCGCAAAATGAGTCGAGCTGCGGATGAACGGTCTTCTCTTCTACAGAGCATTGTTGGTTCTAGTAGCAACAACAGTAACAATAATGTTCGACCCAAAAGTAAGACCAAGAGTAAGAGCGTCGTTGCTGACATGATCGGTAAAGCCAGTAACTTTGCTAGCGGTATTACCAGTGGTAACGGCAACAATGGCAATGGCGAAGATGATGGCAATAATAAATACTCGAATCAAGGGCTGGTTGAGCGATGGGTCAAGAACCGTCGTTCCTTGTCACAACTTCCTCTTCTCAAACCACATGCTCCCGAGGGTCACGCTGGGAATAGAACTGTGGACTATACATCTTTGGGTCAAGGCGATGAAGACAGTTTTGCAATTGCTGTGGAAGAAGATGCTATTGAAGACGACGATGACGACATGGACGGCAGAAACAACCGCAGCCGTAGGTTTATGCCTCTTCCCCATAGATCTTCTCGCATAGGTTTCTCCAGTGGAGCTTCTGGAGCAGGTGGATTTCCTGACAGTTCTAGTGATATCGAGTCATTAAACTCGAAACCATCTTCTCGAAGGGGTAGTGATGCTTCCTCGCTGGATGATGTTTGCTATCCCATCGACTCACCTCGCCCTGATTCGACAACAGGTGGTCCTAAGGTGTGGCCTGATTTGTCGATTCTCACTGAATTCGCCGAACAAGAGCTTAAGGAATTATCTGCGACTGAAGCTGCTGCGTCTAATAGACCAGTCGCAATCGAAGACTTCTGCACTGACGACCTTACTACAAGCAGACTGGTAGATGATAGTGAGCGATCTGTTTCACCATTTACCAGTGGAGTACCTGATCGCGGCAGATATGCCATCAATGAAGCTGAAGCAGCTGGTGGACGTTTACGCCCACACAGAGTCATTCCTTGGGCTAATTCTAATTTCCGAGGACAAAAGAGCAAAAACAAGAACAATCCTATTAACGCTTATGGTAATCGCATGACTTTCCCAAATGGAGAAAGACACATACCAGGAGTGGACGAAAAAGCTGCTATGGACTTTAGATTCACTTATTTCTCAGAGGAAATGGAAGCTACAATTCATTCCCCGACCATTTCTGGGTTATTGCAACCAGGACAGACTTTTGCAAGTTTGTTCCCCCCTCGTTTAGCATCCCGTTCACCATACGACTCTGCTGCTAGAGGTTCAACCCCAGCATATGAACCAGCAGAGTCCGAGAGTGGAGGATACAGGGCACCGCAACCTGCTCATCCTCTAAGTTCCTCACATCCACCATCATCCCAGCCAGCATCTCATCACGCATCGCAATCATCTCAGCCAGCATCACATACATCATCTCATGCAAGCCAACCTCATCCACCGCCAGTAGTAGTCCCCACGGATCGATCACAAACACCTGTTCCTCAAGATCCGTTATCATCTGTACCGGAATCGCCTGCTTTGTCACATGTACAGGCGCAGCCAGCAACTGCTACCACTAGTGCTTCTACTACTGGGCCAGCTACAGGATCCATCCCAGCTGACCACCGGGAATCGCAAACCTCCTACAACATGAACAGTGGACACGGTAATGGCCACCATGATCCATCTCCATTCTGGCTGGACGTTCTCAACCCCACTGAGGAAGAGATGAAAGTCATTAGTAAAACTTTTGGTATCCATCCTCTCACCACTGAAGATATTTTCCTCGGAGAGACAAGAGAAAAGGTCGAGCTGTTCCGTAACTACTACCTCGTTTGTTTCCGAAGTATCGACACTAATTACGAGAAGCAGCGTTCTCGTCGAGCCCAAAACACGGACAATGACAGCAGCAATAATAACAGTTCCAACAACGCGAACATCAACTCTGTGTCCAGTTCGCGTACTGCTCGAGGAACTTTCCAAGATATGTTTGGCGGTGGCAGTGAGCTACGCAACCGTCGCGGATCTTCTGTTCGATCTGTGTCCAGCAAGAAACAACGACGAAAGGACAGAGCAAATGAACTGAAACCACTTAATATGTATATTATTGTATTCCACGAAGGTGTATTGTCATTCCACTTTGCACCAACCGCACACCCTATTAATGTCCGACGACGAGCCCGTTTGCTTCAAGATTATCTGAATGTGTCATCCGACTGGATTTCTTACGCTCTCATTGATGACATTACCGATGGATTTGCACCGCTAATTGAATCTATTGAGGACGATGTGAATCTCATTGAAGAAGCGATTCTAAAGATGCATTCTGGAGAAGACGATTCAGACGACGACAGTTCTGATGACGACGACTCTAGCGAGTCTACGTCCACATCTAGTAGATCGACTAATATCAGTAATCGAGGCAAATGGAAGCAGAAGGGAGATATGTTGCGGCAAATTGGCGAGTGTCGAAAACGAGTCATGAGTCTGCTGCGACTACTTGGTAACAAAGCAGATGTGATCAAGGGATTCTCCAAACGATGCAACGAGCAATGGGAAGTGGCACCACGGAACGAAATCGCCCTCTATCTCGGCGATATTCAAGACCACATCATCACCATGGTGCAATCACTCAATCACTACGAGAAACTACTTGCACGGAGTCACTCGAACTACCTTGCTCAAATCAACATCGACATGACTCGAGCCAACAACGACATGAACGACGTGCTCGGCCGCATCACCGTCCTCGGTACCATCGTTGTGCCCATGAACGTTATCACTGGCCTCTGGGGCATGAACGTCATCGTTCCGGGCCAAGACCAGCATAACCTATACTGGTTCTGGGGCATCTGCTCGCTACTGACAGTCATGGCCGTCCTCTGCTTCTGGATCGCTCGCCGTATCTACAAGATTTAATTTAATATAATATCGTAGCATTTAGAACCATTCGCCTATAAGGGCTCTGCCTCCGGCGGCTGGGGCTCTGCCCCAGACCCCGTGGCTCCTCTCGCTGCGCTCGAGTCGAGCCTTGGGCATCCCTATGTATGAGACAACCGTTGCTCAAGCACTTCTTACTGGAGTTGTTGCCTATTCATTTTCTGTGAACCTCACATACCGACTCGAGCGTAGCGAGAGGAGCCACGGGGTCTGGGGCAGAGCCCCAGTCGCCGGAGGCAGAGTGGGCAGGAAGAGTGGTCTATCAATTAATTATTACAAATATTTAGCGTCTGGCGTAGACGATTTGGGCGGGATGCTTGGGGAGGGTGACCATGCTCTCGTAGTCGACTTCTGGCAGGGAGTGGCCGGCTGGGAGGGTCCATTTGAGTTCGCGTACGAAAGTGGAGATGAGGGTTCCGAGTTGGACGAACGCGAACTGCTCGCCGATGCATCTGTGACGGCCACCGCCGAATGGGAGGTAGGGGGAGCCAGCGCCTTTGCTGACGGCACCGAAACCGTAGTCGACGGTCTGTTCATTTTCCTTTTCTTTGTCGGCCTTCACAACAGTGGGTTCTAACCATCTGAAGGGGTCAAACTCCTCACAGTTCTTGAAATAGTGCTCGTCGAGGTGAGTGTATCCGGGCGAGACCATGACATAGTGGCCTGGTGGGACAATGTAATTAGTACCAGGAACAATCATGGGTCGCATGACCTTACGGAAAATAGAGTGGAGGGGTGAGTGTATACGGAGTGTCTCCTTGATGACAGCGTTGACTAGGGGCATTTTTTGTAAATCGTCGTAGGTAAGAGCGTTCAATTTGCCGTCAGGAGCACGACCGCATACTTTTTCTTGTTCTTCGTACAACTTGTCAATAAGTTCTGTCTTTTGGCCCAAATGAAGCATAGCCCATGCACTTGTCGAAGCACTGGTGTGTTGACCGCCCATCAGAATACCAATACAGAGGTTGGCAATCTCTTGGTCAGTCATCTTCACACCATCTTTGTAGGTACTGGTCTTCATAATAGCATCGATCAAGTCACGATCTTGAATGTCATTGTCTCTACGTCTACGGTTGATAACTTCAAGATATTGAGCGGCGATTTGTTGTTGAGCACGGTCACGGGCCTTGTAGTAAGGTAATGGCAGGTTGGGGAACACGAAGTTAAGAGGTTTGAAACCCTTGTCGAGATCGGAATATAGCTCAGCAGTTCTCTTATCGAACTTAGCACGTACCTCGTCTCCAAGAAGAGTACGACTAGCAGTATAGATTGTCAGTTCAGGATTAGTTTTGGTAAGCTCAATAGTGTGATCAGGAGTAAGGAATCGAGGGTTGTTGTTGATATACTGCAAAGTTTCAGCAACGATTTTAGGTACGTAGGAACGGAAAGCATCACGGGTCAATGCACCCTTGGCAAACTTCTTTTGCTCCATAAGACGTTCATTGGGACAGTCATATACAACACCTTCACCGAAAACTGGGGTAGTAAGGTGCTTATAGGCCTCTTCAGCAGAAACATCAGCCAACTTGCCGTTAAAAACAAAATCGTTACCCTTAGGGCCCAAACAAACAGTCATAACACGGCCGCAGAGAACAAACGAGAAATGGTCGCCATACTTTTTCTGATTCTCTCTGAAAAATTCGTAAGGACGTTGACCATAGGTAACGGCCGAACCGATCCATGGGAACCAGTAGAACACTACTGGAACACGATTAGGATGTCTAAAAAGAACCTGTCTAGCAGCATTTAATAGCACTACCAAAACAATAGTACTGAACCATAATAGGGGCACTGATTTATATAAAGGCATGGCAGCAAGAGCAGCCAAGTATGGAGCAGCATGCTCATATGCCAAATCATGAACATCAGATACAAGACCCATGTTGAAATTTGTGAATTAGTTGAATAGTTATTTGTTTAGCAGGTCGAATCAAGCAGATCGAATCACAACAGCAGAAATCAAATAAAGACTTGGTGGCACAGAAACGAGCGAACAGATCAACACGCGGACAGCTAGACCTATTTATACCAGAACGACGACGAAAAACAGACTCGACAGTATCAACAACTTAACACTAAGTTAAATTTATTGTTGCCTGTAGCAGATACTCTTATAGTTGATTGCCGATATGTTACAGCAGCTAGGAGCTAAATGTCACGCCAGATCAGAAACAACAGGCGATAATTTTTCAGCCGTCAACACGCAAAAACACGAGTCACGAAGCAATAACTTTTTTGACAAACTACTAAAAAACGAAGTCGAGTGAAAAATACAATCTGTACGGTGAAGTGCAGTTCACGGTGCAAATTCACTTGTATCAGCGGGTCAAACGACAACAGTACTAAACCAAGGGTGTGGTGCGATGCGTATTTTTCAAACAGGCCACTGAGAACCAGGCTATAGATCACTTCACCTGCCAGTTGATTAGACGATTATTTCACAGGGGTAAACGATCACCTCCTGCCGAAAACAGATGCCGCACGGCGTTTTCTCCACTTGCCAGACGACCGATACGACAATACGAGCCCGCAGCAGATCAGGGGGATCTTCTCCTCTTGACACAGGTCTTGACGGGTGCCATGAGTTGTGAGATTCCACGAGCACTGCTCTGGCCAGCCTGCCTCCGGCGGCTGGGGCTGCGCCCCAGACCCCGTGGCTCCTCTCGCTGCGCTCGAGTCGGGCGTCGATGGTCCCAGCAGTCAGAGCTGGAACTAGCATTTATATATCAGAGAGCATATAATTGACAGTGTCTGGCTGGCACAGGCCCTGCTACCTGCTTTCCAGGAGACTGCTGGAACCGACGACGCCCGACTCGAGCGCAGCGAGAGGAGCCACGGGGTCTGGGGCGCAGCCCCAGCTGCCGGAGGCAGACTGGCGAGAACTGGGTAGAGCGGTCTTAAGCCTTCGAAGGTTTATAGCTGATCCAGAGCGTTGTGGATGCTAGACATTGTGAACAGTAGTGAGAGTTCCCGAGGCACTTGTCTCAAATACGCGAGAGCTGAGATCTAGAACAGTCAGATGTAAATGGGACTCTCTGCTATGTCATAATAACGCAAACTGAGAAGAAGTTAAATTAGCGCGGTGCTTTGTTTTGTAAAAATTAGAATCTATAATTTGGCTTGGTCCAAAATCCCTCTCAGGAGCTTTGCAATGGAAATTTTCCTCGCAATAAAATATGGATGTGACTTTTTTGGCTATCGGTTAATAAGACCTAGTTTCAACGGTATTACAAGATGTCAGTAGTTTATGAACCCTACACAAGATTACGTTTGAAATAGATGGGGTCGTGTATGCAATTAATTTTAAACTTCACGAAGCTGTTTCACTGACATGATCTGGATCTATCTCGAAAAATATAAAATGGCGGCGTTCAGAGAGCACTTTTCTATTCTCATCATCAACAACATCCTCACAACTACAACTACTAAAACAACCAACTCATTCTCTCTTTTTTAACCAACTCATTCACTCTTTTAACTATCTTACAATGGTCTCCTCAAAGTTTATCGCCGCCGTTCTCGTTGCTCTTACTGCAGTTAATGCAGCCCCAGTTGAGGTCGCTGCTCGTCAATCCGGTCTTTTGGCTGGTGTCGAAAGCGGTGTTACCAACTTCCGCCAGACAGTTGACACCCTCACCAAACAGCTCCAATCTGGTGATCTCCATGGAACTGCTGACTCCATCACCGCTGTCATCACTGGACTTGATTCTCAAATCGACAACGCCATTGGCACTGTGTCTGATGCCTTGGCTCCCTTCACCTTCGGCGTTTCCAAGGCTATTGGCAACGTCATTTTGGGACCCTTTGTTCAATCAGTCACTAACGGTGCTGAGGTTCTTATCTCCAATTTGATTGGTGGTCCCATCGATATGATCTCTGCCCCCGTTGTTGCCAGTTTGACTGGAAACATCGACAAGTTGGTTCAACAAGGACAGAAGTACGATATTGACACCACCAAGTTGGCTGACCTCAACAAGCAGATTCAAAACAATCTGCCCTCCATGTCCAAGAGAGACGTGATTGCAGTCCGCCAATTTGCTTTGTTGGATGGTGTTGAGAGCGGTGTCACCAACTTCCGCCAGACTGTTGATACCCTCACCAAACAGCTCCAATCTGGTGATCTCCACGGAACTGCTGACTCCATCACTGCTGTCATCACTGGACTTGATTCCCAAATTGACAATGCCATCGGAACAGTGTCTGATGCCTTGGCTCCTTTCACTTTTGGTGTCTCTAAGGCTATTGGCAACGTTCTTCTTGGACCTTTCGTCCAATCGGTCACCAACGGAGCTGAAGTTCTCATCTCGAACCTCATTGGTGGTCCCATTGATATGGTCACTGCCCCTGCTGTTGCTAGTTTGACTGGCAACATCAACAAGCTTGTTCAACAGGGCCAGAAATACAATATCGACACCACCAAGCTTGTCAACCTCAACACCCAGTTGCAAGATCATCTTCCCCAAATGAACTAGGAAATACACACATTATTTTCGGGCCATTCAGTAGGAACAGTTTAATAATATAGTGAATAAGAAAAATATATTTTCCCAATTCCATGCCAAGCTTTCAGTAGTTCTACAACATGTCTTTGAAAAAAAAACATAGTCCGATAAAGTCTAAAATAAAATAAATATATTGAAAATCTGCCATATATAAACATAACAGAACACTTTTTCTTTTTCTACCAAGTTCCGCTTACGATATTTCTAAGAACGAAGTATAACCAGATCTTTAGATACCAATAGACTGAAATGTGATTTTGGGGAGAAAGAACTCTTTGAGAGTCCAGTACGGTCTACGGATGCCGTCCCAGGTCTGGTCTGCTTGGTGGTCGTCAATGGGCATAGTAATGTACGATACCTCTAGGCCGTAGTCCTGCATATCAAGCTCTACCACCTGTTTGTAGACATCGTAGCAGATTTGTCTATCGGCACCAAGACCATTGAAGAAAGAGAACACGCCAGTTGGCTTCAACAGACTGACAACAAGATCGAAGAACTCAAGCATGTCTTGGTAATGTTCAGAAAAAGTGTCGTAGTAAATACCATCGAAATTGACTCCTTCCCCAATAAGTGCTGGTAAAGTGTCCTGCCACCTTCCCTCGAGAATCACCACGTTTGACTTTTCATACCATCCATCGGCCTTGAGCTTGGCTAAGACATCGGGGTGAGCCTCAGAAATGTAGTGTTTCGTAGGATGGTATTTCTCCTCTATGATTGTATCTATAATGCCCATTCCGAAACCGACATTGAGAACGATGTTTTCGGATGCAGAGTCCTCGACAGCAGAGCAGATTAATTGAGCGCTTTTCTCCATGATTGGTGTTTCCCAATCCATCATTACGCCGTCTTTGAGATCTTCAGTGATAAGTCTGCCCTCCACATATTGGAGATTCGATTTTAAATATGCATTTTGGTCTTGGGCTGTATCACCAGACTCGCTCTGAGCTGTCGTTGGGTCTTGACCCTGTTGCTCCACTATCTCAGTGGGTCCTGTTTCTAAATTTTCCCCTGTTGAATTTTCGGCTTCCTGCTCATTTTCTGATTTGATTTCTCCCTCAGCAGACTCCTCCTCAGGCGCATCAGTATCGACATCAACGTCGCCCTCAGCTTCACCCTCAATCAGCTCCTCGTCGTCGACCATCATATCCTTGATCTTTCGTATGAATACTTCTGCGCGCACACCGGCAGCAACAAACCTTTCGTATATTGACTGCGGTAGACCTCGTCGCAAAGCAATGCAACCTGGGGTCTCATTATTATCATCGAGCATCATCCAGTTGGCTCCGTAGTAGAACAAGTTGTCAATCAGTCCAAGAGCAGTCTCGACAATTTTCTCGTCTTCGCTCCATTCTAATCTGAACGATTCGCATAACTGGTGCAGAGGACTGGTCCCCGTTTCGCCACCATCAACCTCAGACACGTCTTCTACACCCAACTCTTTGGCCAGCTGGATGTCCTTAGTGGAAACAGTGGCTGGTAGGTCATCCAGGCACTCTCTCAGCTGCTTAACATATTCCTTCTTCTCAATCGGCGCCACCTCAAACGAGCACAGCCGGAACAGCAAATCAGCTTTCTCCATTGTTTATATCTTGGTCCAAATTTTTATACAACTATCGAACTACTTCCTCTCGAACCTGAAATTTTCTGCAGATCGTGATCCTATAGGCATAGGATCTGCAACAAAAGACCCTTAGCCGTGTCAGGGGTAAATGCGACAGACCTAAATGTCCTGCTAATCCAACACAAAAGACCTCCTCCCCACCGTGCCTCCGGCGGCTGGGGCTGCGCCCCAGACCCCACTGCTCCTCTCGCTTCGCTCGAGTCGGGCGTCGACGGTCCCAGTAGCAATTACCCAGGGGGAGGGACTTGGGGCACATGCGAGGCCCAATTACGACTGAAAAGACGAGTTCCAGTGTTTGTTTTTCAATTATTAGGATCCCAGTCTCGTCTACACCGAGCTAAAGACTGCGATCCCCACACCCGACTCGAGCGAAGCGAGAGGAGCAGCGGGGTCTGGGGCAGAGCCCCAGCCGCCGGAGGCCCGTACGGCTACCCGTTCCGAGACCCGTTATCTTATCTCTGCAGATCAGAGTTTCGAGTGGCGAACCGCCCAGAAACCGATCTCGTCTTCTTCAGTTACGTTTCGAGGCCAACGGAAAGATGTTGGTGTTTGGAAGGGCCTTTCCACGGGCTTTGGCCAGTGGGCGGTCGTGCAATCGCAGTTTCAAGAGTCATTTCCATGTATTTGGTCGAGCGTCTAAGCGGCATTACGAGCCGGCTTTTCAGAATGTAGCGGCTGTATCTCCGCAGTCGCTCCCGAGACCCAAACCTATTCGAAAGGGGAAGTCCAGTAACAAATGGAGAAACCGTCTTATTGGCGTTGGGGTTGTTGGTGCTTCTATTTACTCGTATGACCGCTATTTCAATGCCTCGGCAATTACTAGAAGCATTCGCTGTATATATGATATCCTCTTTATAGGATTGGATTACAAGCTCAATTTTGAGAAGGGTAAAGATATCGAGGCTCTTCATAAACGGTCTGCTGATAGATTATTCGCTCTTATTTCGGCCAATAAGGGTTTGTATATAAAGATGGGCCAAGCAATTGCTATTCAGGCGGGTGTGTTCCCTCCTCAGTTTAGAGAGATATTTGCCCAGCTGTTCGATAACGCTCCTCAGGATAGCTGGGTAGATATCGAAAGGTTGTTTAAAGAAGAATTCAACGGCGAAAGTCCTGATGAGATATTCGCTACTATTGATCATCGAGCCATTGCTAGTGCTAGTATCTCGCAAGTTCACAAGGCTACTCTAAAGGAGACAGGCGAAGTGGTGGCAGTGAAGATCCAGCACTGTGATCTGAAGAAACAGGTATCTTGGGATTTGGCTTCCTACAAGGGACTTATGTACATATTTGAGAAGTTCCTGTTCAAGTTCCCCATTTACTTTATTGCTCAACATGTAGCAAATCAGTTAGAAGAAGAGGTGAATTTCCACCACGAAGTCGATAATTCCGAGAGGCTGAGAATTTTAGTAGAAAATGATCCTAGTTTGAGAGACACAGTCCATGTGCCTAAAGTATATCCAGAACTTTGTACCGAAAGAGTGATTGTGTCTGAATGGATAGAAGGCGTCAGCCTAAGCAATCGTGAAGGATTGAAGAGAGAGCGCTACAACACTAGTCAAGCTATTGACAATTTAACAAAACTGTTTGCTAAACAGATATTCGAGTGGGGTATAGTACACTGCGACCCACACCCTGGAAATATCATCTTGAGACGAGTTCGAGGTCGACAGCAATTAGTCCTTATTGACCATGGCTTGTATATCTACGAAGCAGAGAAATTCCGTAAGCAATATGCACAACTCTGGCGAGGACTGTTTCTCCTTGACACTGAAGCAGTCAAGCAAGTCGCGATTGATTGGGGATTCGGAGACACTGAGATGTTTGCCTCGTCTACGATGATGCAAGCGTATAGAGGAGGTAACACTGGTTCCCATGGCCACCATGGAGACGATACCGACGGGAAATCCAAACGAACTTTAACTAAAGAAGAGCAATTTGAGATTGAAGAGGCATCTAAAACAAGATTTCAAAATTTCATGAAAGACACCACCAAAATCCCACTTGAGATCATTTTTCTCGGTCGTGCTATTCGAATCCTTCAGGGATGTAATCGGATGTTTGGGTCGCCCGTAAACCGCGTCAAGATATTTGCCGTCTCTGCCTCACGGGCAACAACTGTGGACAAAGACTTGTCACTTCACGGACGGCTCGTAGCTTGGAAGAACCATCTACTGTTTATCACCGTGATCTCTCTGACGGACATCTACCACTTCCTGACGCGTATCCGTAACTTCTTCTCCTCCTCGGGCAATGTCTCGTTCGAGCAGGCTGAAGACGAGTACAACGATCAGATCCAATCGGCGCTGGAGGAGCTGTAGTCAGGAAAGCCCTGTACTTTTATGTAAATAGAACACTACTGCTAAGAAGAGGAACTCCTCCCTTGGCTACCGGAGCTGCTCCGCCAGCTTCTAGGAGAGATACCCAGTCTGCCTCCGGCGGTTGGGGCGCTGCCCCAAACCCCGTTGTGCTCCGCTTCGCGGAGCTGTTGGACAGTCAGTGCACGACTCGAGTGGTGTTCGATCTTAACTTCATCAAATTCGAAACACATTTACATGACAACATAATAGAGTATTTTGAGGAAGCTAAGAGACGATCAATGTATAGCCAAACGGTGATCTACACAAGCGCTGCAGGGGTATTAGATCTGTTCTACAAACAGTTTTCTTGAGTGAAGGCGTCCTCGGACTGTTCTATTCACTGAAAAACTTCTTATCTGTGGAAACATGAGAGCACCTCCGATTTTTGAACCACGTCTGCCATATAATGCGAAAGAATGGTCCA
Source organism: Sugiyamaella xylanicola (nom. inval.) (assembly GCA_001939105.2). Classification (NCBI taxonomy): domain Eukaryota; kingdom Fungi; phylum Ascomycota; class Dipodascomycetes; order Dipodascales; family Trichomonascaceae; genus Sugiyamaella; species Sugiyamaella xylanicola (nom. inval.). The sequence continues at coordinate 147,419 of MQSX02000019.1, forward strand.
GAGCCAACGTTTGAAGTGCTTCAGGAGAAATTGTATACCAAGTTCTGTGATCCCTGGCATATGAAAGGCCGTTTGTGCCTCTGGCTGCTGAGGTCCCTCCTAAGGCCTCTTGACTCCTGCTCGTAGGAAATTGCCAAATCCCTAGAAGATTTGGCTCAGGCAAAGCGAGAGGAGCAGCGGGCTCTGTGGCAGAGTCCCAGCGGCCAGAGGCGTCAAGGTGTGTAGTAGCGACTTATTTTAGCTATATATAGTTATTCGTCTTGGAAATAGTGTCTGCTGAACGATCTTAAAAATCAGTTAGATTGGGTAACTGTTGTTGGGGATGGTCGTCCCTTTTATAATTAGATTTCAGCTCTGGTAATGTATAATGCGTATATCTACGCTGTATGACTGTGACTTGTAAGATTGGTGGATCCTTGATAACAGTTCTTTTTTAATAGAAACACAACGTATCGAGGTGCATCTAACAAAAACAAACTATAGGAAGGCAATAACTAGCGGGTGCCTCTGGCGCTTGTACCCAGCTTTTGACAAAGCGCTCCAATTAAGAGCAATTTATTTTACATACTTCTAATTCGACATATCTAAAGTGCTGCGAAGGATCACACAAAGAGCGAGAGTTCTCATAGGACAAGTCCTTCTATTTTCTGAATGTGTGTCTACTTCTCAGCAACAGTAGAATGTAGATCAGTTGTTAGTCAGTAAGCTTTAATATGCACCCTCTTGATCCCTGCTATCCCTGCTATCCCTGCTGCTTCACGAGCAACTGAAAGGTACTATACTATACATTAAACAGATACCACATTGTATAGGTTTGGGGTGCACACTTATGCTGCCTGGTTTATATATACAGAGTATACTACACCAGGCATAAGTGTGCATTCGACCTGTAGCGCTGATTCCAGGGTTGGGGTGCACACTTGTGCCTGGTCTGGGCATTTTCATTTATGCCTGGTTTATTATACTATATATATTATATAATAAACCAGGCATAAATGAAAACTTAACACTTATGCCTGGTGTACTATATAATATATACTACACCAGGCATAAGTGTGCATTCGACCTGTAGCGCTGATTCCAGGGTTGGGGTGCACACTTGTGCCTGGTCTGGGCATTTTCATTTATGCCTGGTTTATTATATAATGTATATTATATAATAAACCAGGCATAAATGAAAACTCAACACTTATGCCTGGTGTACTATATAATATATACTACACCAGGCATAAGTGTGCAGTCGGCCTGTAGCACTGATTCCAGGGTTGGGGTGCACACTTGTGCCTGGTCTGGGCATTTTCATTTATGCCTGGTTTATTATATATTATATATTATATAATAAACCAGGCATAAATGAAAACTCAACACTTATGCCTGGTGTACTATATAGTATATACTACACCAGGCATAAGTGTGCACTCGGATGCCAGGTGTAGCATACTATATAATAATATAATAAACCAGGCATACGACCGATAGGGTATAAAGTCAACAAAATAACCGATTGTAAGACTACATTTCCAAGATCAGAATCTCTCAAATCTGGAAATAGAAGTTGCCTGTGGTTGTGGTGTTATGGCCATCTCCAGGGCTTGTGTACCACCAGTCATCACAGACCTTCGACAGTCCGCATTAGGAAATTTTCAACACCCCCTGGATGCATGCCCATGGTCACCACAACTTGGACCTCCCTGCTCCACTGGCCTCCGGCGGCTGGGGCTCCGCCCCAGACCCCGCTGCTCCTCTCGCTACGCTCGAGTCGAACTGCTACGGTCTCAGCAATAATCTCCTGCGAAGCAGGAGCTACGGGGTCTGGGGCAGAGCCCCAGCCGCCGGAGGCAGAGTCCTGGAACAAATTCTAACTAAGAATGCAGAATTTATATCAAGAATTCAGATCAGATTGCAGCAAATACAGCATGAGACAATTTCCGTGTGTGCAACAGGTCGTAGGGATCGATGAGGACATAACTCATTTCACCAGCTGGTGTAGGTATTTTCAGGAGGTGCGCCGTACTAGTGACTGCCACTGGCCGTTGGGCAGTGCCCCAGGTCCGTGGCTCGTCTGGCTGCACACGAGTCGACATCGTAGTGTTCCCAGTAACGAGTCGAGCGCAGCGAGACGAGCCACGGGTCCGGGCAGAGCCCGGCCGCCGGAGGCAGCCAACCTCCAGCCCCAGAATATGATTCCCCAGGATCCGATTCCCTCTTCGACCAGCCATTTACCCGATTTAACCCTTTCAGCCATAAATTATCCGGTGATGCACGATGCACGGCAGGCAGTGGGCCAGGGTGGTCTCTCCACATTTCCCTGGCTGGTGATTGCACTGCGGAACACGTTAATCCTGCTACTACGGATATATTTCATCTGCTTTTGGCTATTTAAAATCATTTATATCCAGCTGCGCAGCTGTTTTTTGTCATGGATCAGTTAAACTATTTTATCGAAGGCAACATTGATTTTGAGGGACAAAAGTCGGTTGAAAAGTTTGCTACTGTTTTTCTGTTAACTGGTGCTGTTGTCAGTTTCGTTCTCGGTTATCTCTTCCAGGATATTCTATACACAGTTTATTCGTTTGGCGCGTTTTTTGTTCTCACTTTGCTAGCCACTGTTCCTGCCTATCCGTTTTACAACAAGAATCCGGTTCTTTGGCAGAAAGTTAGTACTGCACTTCCTGTCGATATTCAGATTGGCGAGATCAAAAATTAGTGTTCTTGCGCGCGTTTACAGTCGACACGATTCATCTTAGCTCTGAGATCAAACTACAATTGCTTATTGCTCGTTCTCGCTTACTCATTCACACAATTGAAAATAAAGAGCTGTGAATCTTGCAATCATCGAGATCAAAATCAAGCAAAATTCAAAACTAAAACCAAAATTAGAAACCAAAACCAGAAATCAAAAACTAGATCAATTGATATTGAACAGCGTTGTACTGACGATTGCTTGTTTAATATTCATTGGTAGTTACTCTTATTTTAATTATTAATTAACCTCGTGATATTAAGTTACTCTTGCTGATACTGCTACGCTATCGCTCGTTAATTTAATATTGATATTCCTTCAGCATCATCATCACCTATCACCTACATCTAACGCACACACTCGCGAGTTATCTTCACAATGACTGACGACGGACTCTATCTAGGACTGGATCTGTCCACCCAGCAGCTTAAGGGTATTATTGTCAATTCTTCGTTGGATCATGTTTTCCACACCAAAGTCGAGTTCGATGCTGATCTGCCACAATACAAGACTGTCAAGGGTGTTTACATTAACCCTGCGGAAAAGGAAGTACAGGCACCTGTCACCATGTGGCTCGATGCTCTTGATTTGCTATTCAAGAGAATCGTAGATTCTGGCGAGGTCGATCTGTCCAAGCTGCGAGGAATCAGTGGAGCCTGTCAACAACATGGCAGCGTGTTCTGGAACTCCAAGGCCGAAAGCGCTTTATCTGGTCTTTCTCCCTCTAAATCCTTGAAAAACAACTTGGAATCAACTCTTTCATGGCAATTGAGTCCTAACTGGCAAGATCACTCGACTGCCAAGGAATGCAAGCAGTTTGAAGAGACAGTGGGTGGAAAAGAGAAGTTGGCTGAAATCACTGGCAGTGGTCCTCATCGTAGATTCACTGGTCCTCAAATCCTGAGATTTAAACACCGTTTGCCAGATCTTTACAAACAGACTGATAGAATTGCGCTTGTTTCCTCTTTCATTGCCAGCGTTCTAGCTGGTAAGTACGTTGGAACCGATATCAGTGATGTCTGTGGCATGAACCTGTGGGACTTAGAGAAGAATGAATGGTCTCCAGAACTCGTCAAGTTAATTGCTGGCGACGATGAAACCGTTGAACAGGTCAGGCATAAATTGGGACCTGTGGAACCAAAACCCAAATCTGTTGGCACAATCAGCTCCTATTTCACTCAAAAGTACGGCATATCTGAGCACTGCGCCATTGTTCCCTTTACCGGTGATAATCCAGGAACCATTTTGTCCATGCCTCTTGAGACAAACGACGTTATCATTTCTCTCGGTACTAGTACCACTGCATTGGTAGTTACTGAGAAGTATGTGCCCTCGTCGATGTACCACATGTTCACACACCCTACCGGCAAAGGATATATGGGCATGTTGTGTTATTGTAACGGAGCATTGGCCCGAGAGCAGGTTCGTAACGAAATCAACAAAAAGTATAATGTTTCAGATCCACAAAGCTGGGACAAGTTCAACGAGTTTGTGCTGAATCGACCAGTACTGGGAGATAACCCCGGTGAATGCAGCATTGGATTCTATTTCCCATTGAGTGAGATCATTCCCGACTGCCCCAGTACACTCAGGAGATTCGTGTGGAAAAAGGGACAGTCCGAGCCTGAAGATGTCACTCAGCCCACCTCCACCACTGCGACCCAGTGGCAAGCACCAGAAGACGACGCTCTGCGTATCCTCGAGTCCCAAGCGCTTTCCATCCGTTACCGTCTCGAGCCCATGTTGACGACAAAGTCCAAGACCCCCAGAAAAGTCTACTTCGTAGGCGGTACCAGCCGAAACGACGCCATTTGCGAGGCTCTCTCACGAGTTCTACTTCCCACCGAAGGCTCCTTCCGTCTCGATCTCGCTGATGCCTGTGCCAAGGGAGCAGCTAACCTCGCTGTATTCGGCGCCTCAGCTACTAACGATACCTGGGAGCACTTCATTGCCTCGAAATACAACTACAACAGCACCCAGGCTGTAGGCGGTCACCACACCGAAGACCTCTACGCCAGCGCCATCGACACATTCACGAAGAGCGAACAGTATCTGCACGAACACCTTTAAATAATAATAGACAACCTCTCTCCGTCGTCTCCACTTTGCCTCCGGCGGCTGGGCTCCGCCCAGACCCGTAGTGCTCGCTTCGCGAGCAGCTTGGTCCCTGAGGTGAAGTCTGCCTCCGGCGGCCGGGCTCTGCCCGGACCCGTGGTGCTCGCTTCGCGAGCATACGTGATCTATGGGATCACGTTAGTGATAGCAAAACATTGAGACAGGGCGACGACAGTGGCTTCTGAGTAAGATGTGCAGCTAAGTGGAATGGAATAGTTTCACCAAAAAAAGAGGTGTCAGCTGTCACGACTCGAGACCCACTCCAGAGGCTTTCTGTAATATTCATTGCCCCAACCAGCTCTTTTGCGACGTGACGGAACCTTTGTTTACAGTAATTCGTCTCATCCCTGTGAGAGTCTAGAGAGAGTCACTCCAGCATCTGCTCGCGAAGCGAGCACTACGGGTCTGGGCGGAGCCCAGCCGCCGGAGGCACAGCCAACCAGCAAATCACCCTGGTCTACGAGTCCCAGCTGCTCGCGAAGCGAGCACCACGGGTCTGGGCAGAGCCCAGCCGCCGGAGGCGACAACGGCACCACGATGCAATGCGATAACCGTGAGTATGCAAGATAACGGTTTGCGCAGCAGCGGAGAAGTAGCAAGATAATGGAATTCAATACATAACAGCGAGTGAGATCTCAAAAATAAGTTAAAAGTGGTTTAGTGGTGGTGAAGCTACTTCGAGGCATTGGATGCGGCAGAGGCTCTTCTCTTGCGGTCAGAAGTCCACAAGTTACCGGTGTACTCTCTTTGCGAGATGTGGTGGTTGCCGGTAGGAGAGGCACCCCAAGAGAAGGCCCACTCCATGAACGACGACCTTCGTCGGGGCTGTGGGATTTGAGTGGGGTTCTGGTTGGGGTTCATGATGAGAATCGAGTCAAAGTCAAGCAGTTTTCTGGTTGCGACAAATGCGGCGAGAATAGTAGGTAGCCTGCTATTGCTGTGGTTGGGTTGGTGAGATAAGAACTGATAAGCTCAGGTGCTGCAGAGAAGCTTCGCGGTGGAAAAATCAACGAAGTCTATACAAACAACAAAAATGAAGAATCTAATTAAAATATAATCAAATTCTGGTATAGAATGAAAAAATAGGTTACAAAGGACAAGATGGCCTTATTTATAGGTGGAAAACCGCCGATAGAGCTAGCTCTAGAACATCAGGGAACGGCTCGAAGAAGCCTCGATTGCGGGGTACAATGCACCCTCGTGCAGGGGACCGGCGATCCGTGGCAGGGGCTGGGTACCTCATTTGGTGCTAATAACCCTTTAGTTGGCCCAAAGCGCATTGTTGCCCCTCTATTATTAATCGCGGTCACAGGTTCTAACCGATTAATTATAATCCGCTGGACGACGTTGGTCCGTTGCAGTTTGGAGGGGGGTTTGCCTCCGGCGGCTGGGGCTCTGCCCCAGACCCCGTGGCTCCTCTCGCTTCGCTCGAGTCGGGCGTGTAGGGAGGTGTCAGAACGGTAGAGCGAGGTTAGGAGCACCGCCCCAGCTGACAGAAGTTGCTGACAGAAGTTGCTGACAGAAGTTAAGCAGGCTAATCGCTGCCTGTGCGGTGGTAGAGTGGTCCGGACCGTGGAATGGGAGACGTTCGATTTGTACACGCTACTCCGACCGTGGGGTCAGTATCCGCTTCAAGTGGCGGAATGTTTATCAATGGACAGTTGAGGGGTCGTCTGAAAAATATCACCTGAACGAGAGAACGGATGCTGTGCTACTGCTTGTTTGGTCTGTCCCTACCCCAGCTGTACTGCCAACTGACGTGCTATGTATAGTAATCCAAACCTTATCGCTATGCATCATTTGTATGTATGCCAATGCCTACTAACAGGCTGATGAGACAGTTATCTAGCAATAGGTCTTAGTAAATCAAACTCTACAGTGTCTGTTCTTGGATGATCTCGCAATTATCGATAGAAGTCGTCCATGCGTTTACAATAATAGCATCAAAGTAATGTGTTTCTTGGAACTGTGGAGAGAAACGAAATGCTTAGCAGCCTAATCTGGCTTCTTATAATGCCCAGATGTGTGTAGTTTGGTAAATGCAATGGCGGTCGGCTCACCAGGGCCCGTAGACTAGATATCTATGTCAATCCGCTTGTTTCCGTGCTGTATCTTGGTCAGTTCAATCAAATCTTTATATAAAGTCCTACAACATACACAATAATAGTCTTACAATTTAGTGCTACCACTTACATATGTCCAAGGAGGCACTGGCAGTTTACTTAATTTTGTTTGAATTTCACACATTTGATGTCACCCGATTCGCCTCTGAATTCAACAATTTCAGTATATATACGAAAAAAACCTTTCGGCGATCGGATCTCGCACCTATAATCTTACATCTATACAGTGGTCTCTCAACCAGCGTCAAGGTCAATCTTTTTGCTCAGTTTTCAATGCCATCTACTAGCCCCTCATCCACTAGCCCCTGATGTTCTGTTCGCATTACCAGTAGCAGGTTTGAGAAGATTCCTCTTTACAGAGGGAACAAGTAGCCAGGAATCCAGGGTAGACACGATGCTTGCCGTAAGTCATAGCAAACGGAATTTATCAAAAAGTCATTGTGGCTGATTCCCCTCTATCAGCTCTATCTATGGTAGTTCTTATCAGATACTGTGCTGATTTTAAGGTTAAAAAAGAGCCCTTCTGAGCCAATATCTGTTGTATTGCGGGTGTTTCACGCTATTTTAATGTTGAAAAGACCATCTGCTATAGGTGTGCAGATCAATTGATTTCGGCTCGAAATACTTCAACAAGCGGTTCAGATATTTCGCATCCAAACCCTCTTCCAGAAATGGTTCGATGGTCTAGTTGGTTATGGCATCTGCTTAACACGCAGAACGTCCCCAGTTCGATCCTGGGTCGAATCATCTTTTTTACAAATTAGTAGGAAATTCCATTTGTCGTTCGTTGTTTGTCTTTTTTATGTCATATTCTTTTTTTTGCTTTATTCTGTTGCTTCATAAGTCATTAATAATAAATAGAGAAATTATGTTAAGACTTTGGTACAAAATCTATCTTTGTACGGTTCTTCTTATTTAGCTTGGCTACTTGTTCGAGGTTCTCAGCATAACCTTCTTTCGGAAGTCTCGAATAGTCACGCGATTCAGAGGCATACATGTTGAACCCAGACTTTTCATCTTTCATCTCATCGGCTAGAAAGCTTTTTAGTTGGGCTTCCACAAACCCAGGCCTATTGTATTCAATGTTGGCCGCTAATCTGTCGTTGAGAGATGCTTTTCCTGACCGATGTAGTTCAAGAAGTCGTGCAATCTTTGCTTCTGTCTGGGAGTCTGGCTCATTGATCGGGGATGCTTCGTCTATAGCAAGCATCTCTGGCATCACTTCTGGCTGAGTCAAGGCTCGTAATTTCATCCGTTCGATCTCAACTGGATCAGAGGTTATATCGGTTCCAAAATCACTAGGGAATTCAATATACAGAGATTCTGGCAGTTCAGTCGTGCTGATATCTTCACTACTGATGTGCTCATTTTGTTCCTTCTTTTCCAGTCGTGCCTCAGCATCTCTGCCTCCTCCTTCTGCAGGCCTCGATTTCTTGTCGACTTCTGATGGAACTAAACCAATCTTCCCTGATTCAATTGCTCCAGCCTTCTGAATGTCAGCCTGTACATGAATCGCTACGTCATCTTCACTTTCATCGCTGCTACCATATCCTGCCACCAGTCCCATATCTTATTTGATGTTGAAATGAAGAAATGAATGTCAGTGAAGGGAAACGCTAATGTTGATCAGGGCAGGGGCTTGGTAGGTAGTGGTAGACATCATAATAGAGTCCACACAACTGAGTTACGAGTAAATTGTGTTTTTATACAAATTTGTTGGTATGTCAACATTTGGCTCGAAAGTCGAGATCCACGTTGATAGCTTTTTCTTGCTACTGCTGTCCCAGGTGTCTTGGTAGAAGCTACATGTAGGATCTGATCGTTATTATCTATATATCAAGGAGGCTGACTTGTACACAGATAAGTTGAACACGACCCTCTATATGTATTAAAAAATCTCCCAAAGATATATCATAACTAATCAATCTGATCTCAAATCAACACAGGATTCTAATTAAAACTTGGATGGACTCTGAGCTCTTTGACTGGGAGCAACTATATCTTGAAGGTCTGAACATGCAGGGAACCGAAGCAATATGGTATGTATCTTGCATGACTATCTCCTTATCTTCCATTGGTCCAACCTAGCATGCAGGTATCCAATTTATTCTGTCTTAAATCCAACAAAACCGTTAAGCACTGACCACCAGTACGTCCACCAATATAACCGGCATAAGTATGCTATTTAATGCAGGAACGTCACTTCAATCTTGCATAAATGGATCCTATGCAGAAACATCACGTGGAAACAGATATTAAAATAGCCCGTAAGCCGTCAATTTAAGAGGTACCGGTCTCCTCTTACGCTCATTGTGCTGTAATTCAAATACTATCTCATTGAGTTTAAAACTAAAACATTTATATTGATTTTGACCCTTTTTAAATGTCTATGTTTTTAGAAATAGGTAGTTTCTCTAATAAAAATTTAGAACTTCCTGAAGAAAGCCAACTGAAGGGCAAGACGATGGTCAAGCCCCTAGCACTCCTAATCACAGCTCTTCTAGAAACCTTAGCCCTGGCAATAGCGAGGGCAATAGAGACTCAAGACGAGTGGGGTCTCAAAACAGGAATTCTCCACGGAACAGTCGACCTGGTAATCGACCCGAGGATCCGACCAGCTCGAATGCAGTTAACAAATGGTTCATCGGCTCAAACGTTGGAGGAAAGCCATTGATGAGATAAGGATTCCTTTATAAGCAATAGTAATATATTTGTGTCAAGTACACGACTTCTATTATAGAAGTATTTCGCTCTATATTAACCTATAAGCCAACTAAGCAAGGCATGTCATATTATTTCATATTTGTTCCAGCTAAAGCCCTAGCTTTTCTTAATTAATTCCAGGCTAGCGAACAATTCACGCAACATCTCCCAGTCCTCTTGAAATGTCGAATCGCTATCTTCCATTGGAAAACTATATTCGAAGTTGCGAATAACAACATCGTCAACTGAGCGTACTAAGACACTTTCTGCGGTAGCGTTATTCTGAATAACATTCTGCTCGTGAATATCCTGGAATTTCCGGTGCACCGTCTTATATAATAGCTGGATGTTTTGTAATCCCTCGATCTCCTGGGCGATTGAGACACCTTCCACTTTGAGCCCATTAATGAGATCTGTGACGAATTCTGTTATAGGCCGATATGCACTCAGATCTTCCATAAAAAGGGCTTGGATTCCAGATGCTTCATGAGCTGCTCTTCCATAGAGATACGGAATTGTTCTTCCTTGAAGAGCTTCTAGTTTTTCGTACATTTCTCCCTCTCTGTCGCATAAGATTTCCGAACTATCTACATAGGTTTTCATACTAACAACAGCTCTGTTGTGCAAAACAATACTTCTAAGTGAGTATTGGCTGGGTGCAACTGGCTGCAAAGCCGCTATATCAAAGCGATTAAGATGCGCCGAAGCTTCAGTGATAGAGAACTCTATCCCATGCCTAGCAGGAGTGGCGGGGATTGCATTGATGTCGACAATTAGGTTAACTGGCATTTCTCGTCTGTCATCATCAGGTAAATTGGGAATCAGGAATTGGTCAGGGCGCTGTACTTTTACAGAGCGATGATTGATACTCTCTTGAGTTGGAAGGATTAAGTAAGGATTTTTCTCGGCCTTTATATTGTCAATAATTGCTTGCGCCAATTCTCGTGAGCCGTCTTCAATAGATTTAAGTAAGTAGGCTGCAAACGCATGTCTAAGTGTGGGCTCTGTGGAGTCGTGCCTGACCAAAAATACCTTATAATGCAGTCGTTGATTTTCATATTTGGTAAAATCAATAAAATATGTCTCGTAAAAACTGGTCACAACGAAGTGAGTGATCTTATAGTGTAATAGACAAAAACGAAGCTCATCTAAAACGGGATACCAATGAGGGCTGTTGTAGCATAATTCTAAATTGGTCTTAGACTTATAATAGGAGATGGCTGCCACTGGCACTTCACTTTCTTGGCTTCGGGATACTCCTATGGTGTCAACAAAATTGCGAGCACTCATGCTGGTAAAATCTAGCCTATCAAGATGAACAAATTTTTGATTAGAATATGAAAACCAAATGCTGACTCTGTTTGTCAAGTCTTTGCCGAAAGCTACCGGCCACACAAGTCCAATGATAGAGTCGAATATACTTCCCATTATTTGGTCGGTGTCGAAATGGTGATATTCAGCCTTGAAAGCCTTGCGCCTAGACTTAATGTAGCAAGAGTAATTATCATCATCTCCTGCTATTTCAAAACGATCTGGATTCATGGCTTCGAGTCTTGCGTCAAATTGTGCAATCGCTTGTTGCAATTCTTCTCTAGTCCATTCTGTTCCCTCATATAGATGTCCACCAATGGTACCTGTCATAACCATTTCATCCCGTAGCGAAGTGTTGAAAACATCTTCAAGAGGTAGGCCTATGTATACACTCGCAGTTCGCTTGGACAATGGCTCTCCTTTCCAGTCCTCTTTGAGACGAAAAGATCTCTCTGCCTGCAATATTCGGTCTAAGTCTTGAAAAGGGTCTCGTCTAATAAATCTTTCTGAACGGTTCATGTGAATGAATTCAAGGTCACACATTTCTACCATTTTAGCAAATCTCAACTGAAAGGCAAAATTTGCTTGTGCCCATTGCTTTATGTATTTTAATTTTTGCTGCCTTTTCGAAGGGTCTTCATAGTTCAACGTCTTAGCCAGCTCTGTCCAATATTCATTAAGAGAGGCCTCAGATGTATCCAAGATCTGCATAAATTTATTCCTATTGAAAGACGAAATACACAACAAATCAGTAGGTACTTTCTGTCTGCGAACATGTGGCTGATAAAGTGAATTTCGGAGATCGATTTGAAGTTGGGCCTGGATAAGCCCTGTTTGTGCCGAGCAACTTGTCTTATCTGAAATCCCAAAGTTTTTCAAGCTAGTCTCAAGCTCTCGCCTGTCACAATACGAGTTGATATCTAGCTGATCGTCTTCCAGCATACTAACTACAGTTCTCTTCTCCATTGTAAGTATTCAGTAAATGTCATAAAAGAACTTCAGGGTTATAGGAGTAACTAGGGCGAGGTTTTTGAGTTGCCTCTTTAGATGTACATGTGTGAAATATGTCTGTAGGTCAAGAAATAATGGGCTGGATCGATACCAAGCCCGGTTAACAACTGTTTCGCTCTTCTTGGATGTAACGAGAAGTAAATAATACAGACGGTGTCGTATTCTACCATCAGGGGCAGATCACGTGAACGAGACTAAGATCTTGATATAAAGCAGGATGGCAAGGTTATGAATAAACTGGCTATTCAATAACACCACTCAGGCAGCCGAAGTGTCTGCTTTGGTAAAATCTATTTATTTTGAGCATAATTACTGGGTTCTGAGTTTCTAAACACTAACACATGTGTGGTGGCCCGCCATCAGATCGATCAGAAGACTCATCAATTATGGCAGCGCATTGTCGAATAAAACACAAGGTGGTATTGAAAGCGTGAGTAAATACAGACTTTGATAATTAGATGTCAAAAATTTTGGGTAATTTATTTATGATTTTCGTACGCAAGTTTCAACGATTTTAAGTATGGCAGAATCGGTAATGCGATGAAAATCCATGCAGCAACTTGCATTTGTTAAAGCTAGTGTGCAGATGATTTCGCTCTAGGTCTATGCGGTTCATTGTTACTCTTTCTTCTCATATAATCGGAGTAAGGAGAAGAAAGTGTATAATGGGTCGGAGAAAATTTTATATACGTGTTGTTACTGCAGGACTCTAACCGATACTGGTTTGTAGTCAACACTTCCAGAATCTCTAAATGCCCAGTAAAGAAAATGAAAACCTTGATTGACATTTCCAGCCCAATAGCGCCCTTAGTTATCTTAGAGCTTCCAAATATCTAGCCATGTAGAATAATTGCATGGGTTTCCGAAGGAGAAAATTTATCTTCAAAAATATCGATAGCGGATCGCATATACTATATAAACGCACAAAACACATAATTGAAGTCCGCAAAAAACACTTTTGTGGAACGAGTATTAAAAGTGTCAAAAGGTATATTAGGTATATTGACAAACAAAATAGGAAGCCAGCAATGCTAATCAGAGGGCTCATTGATAACGAACATGTTTTCAAGCTTCTTGATAGGTAGCATAACATTCAGCCTACTTCCTATAGATAACACCACGCGAGAGTGTTAATTCAAATGTTTTTGAGAATGTACTCGTGCCATACCCGAATAAGATACTTATCAAAAGCTATAAGATCCTAAAATTGGAGGTGGAAAGAAACGGTCCGAGAATATTTAGAATATTGCTAATGCATGGTGAATTCAGCTTGGCCTGGTAGATAAACAACGAAATAGACACTGATGCTTAGTAACCAAATTAGAGTAAACTGTATCAAAATAAAGCAAAAATATTTGCTCTGTTTATGTTTTACAAGAGCCAGTGAAATATCAATAACTCTGAAAATTTTCGGCAAATCATAACATTTCAATACATCTCGGTCACTTATTAGTTGCACATTTCCTATAGCTTGCTAAACTTCATCTCTCCGCGATTTTTTATTGGTATATTTTCCTATTATAGAGCTAGAACCGATTGAATTAGCAGGGGATATCTCAGTTATCGCTTCTCCTAGACCTGCAGGCCATGCGGATCACTGCAGGTAATCTCGTTTTGTCGTCTTACAGTGTGCGCTTTTTAAAGCTCCCATGGCGGTTGGGACTTTTCCCCAGGCCCATTCCTCTCTTTGCTCAAACATCCCTACTCCTGTTTCATGTCCCCTGGGTACATGTTGCCCATTTCATGGTCCTAACTAGCGGAGCGAGCAACGGTTTTGGGCGCACAGACCGCCGGAGGCAACTCACAACTCAAACTCCAGGCCTGAGAGGATATACCAGACAGATAAAGCTGGGAGTTATAAGACCCCCATGAATAAAATATTAAACGCTTTTACTGGGCTTTGGTAAGCTGAGTTTATTGTTCGACACATGTAAGTTCAGGAAACCCTAGACCTGATCTTATTTTAATATTAATGACAGGAAATGTCTCGCTTGATAATTGTGTCTGTGTATCTCAGTTGATTTTGCACAATAAACATGGTCAACGTTTTAGACGGCGATAGCTGGGGAAGGATGCTTTTCTTAAGTATCGTAAATCTCCTATTATGCAGCAATTATGTTGTGGCATCATCTGGCTTCTACTCGTCGGAATCTGGCGTGGTTGAACTGAACCCAAAGACCTTTCAGCGACAGGTACTGGACTCTAATTCGGTTTCGATTGTGGAGTTCTACGCTCCATGGTGTGGTTACTGTCAAAAGCTGCAACCTGAGTATGTTAGGGCAGCAAAGTCATTAAAGGGTTTGGCTACTGTTGGCGCAGTGAACTGTGACGAAGCGGTGAATAAAGAGCTTTGTGCTAGACAGAATATCGAAGGTTTCCCCACAATCAAGGTATTTCGTCCCCATAAGGTCGATCTTAGTGAGAACAATAAACGTGATCTTAATAAGAGAAATTTTCGGTCTCCGCCAGCTGTTGAGGTATACAATGGTGAGCGGACTGCCACCTCAATAATCAACTTTGTCATGGCTCGACTGAGAAACTACGTAGTGGCACTTAAACCAACGAACATCGACAAGTTCTTGACGAGCGCCAAGGATGCCAATAAGCCTAAAGTGGTGGTTCTGGCTCCTGTCAAGAGCAAGCATGCTGGATCTGGAGCAATCCCACCACTTTTGAAAGCTCTTTCGTCAGATTTTGTTTATAAATATTCATTTGGCTACATTGATCACAAACAGCCTGACAGTTTGTGGGAGCAATTCGGTATTGCTAAAAACTCGTCAAACGATGAACCGAGACTGATTATCATTCCCCCATCAACTACACCATTAGCATCTAGTGATTCAGACACAGCCAATTCGACTGTCGAACCCATTATTTATTCTGGGGAGCTAAAAAAGGCTGCCATTTCAGAGTTCTTACAGACCTACATCAAGGAACTCCGGGCGAGCCAGAAGAAGAAAAAGAAGGCTCCAGTAGAGTCAGTCCGCGAAAAAGTGGACCTTTAGAGCCATACAACTAGCTTCTGAACGCTAATCGCAACCAGACCTACGGCTCAAACACCGCTTTCATTGTCGCACTGTAATTTATCCTGTTATTCGCAATAGTCGCTTTCCAGTGTGCAACTTCACTGCACATCCTATCACACCACTGCATCGTGTACCACCCATAGCATTCCATACTCCATCACCCAAAAGCAACTGTATTGCAGTACGAAACAATCAGCTGTCCATCCACCGCAAACGTCTACAACCGTTAGCGAATGGCGTTCACCTGCTCGCGAAGCGAGCAGCCACGGGGTCTGGGGCGCAGCCCCAGCCGCCGGAGGCAAGAAGCGGCCGTAGAGGGTCTACCTCCGGCGGCTGGGCTGCGCCCCAGACCTCGTGGTGCTCGCTTCGCGAGCGTTCGAGGGAGAGCGTGCCTGCGCTGTGATCTTACCTTGTACATGTTACCAATGACCTCATCCAGCCCTGGAG
Source organism: Sugiyamaella xylanicola (nom. inval.) (assembly GCA_001939105.2). Lineage (NCBI taxonomy): Eukaryota > Fungi > Ascomycota > Dipodascomycetes > Dipodascales > Trichomonascaceae > Sugiyamaella > Sugiyamaella xylanicola (nom. inval.). The sequence goes on from MQSX02000019.1 coordinate 162,898, forward strand.
CGAACGACGAGTTGACGTAGCAAAACAGCGACTCTGATTGGCGAAGTTTGAGTTGCCTGCGAATAAACTTGGCTAGGACTGAGAACTTTTGGTCACCACTGATCTTGTAAATCTGCTGTTTCAGTATTGGAGCTGAGCCAATGGCCCGTAGACGTATCGTAACTGTCATGTTAGAGAACTGCACGGCACGGCCTGTCAACTTGCTACTCTCTTCTTCTCTCTTTGGTTTATCAAGCATTTAGAATTTGTTTTCCAGTATTCCCAAGAAGTCAAGATGTATCAAGGGCATCAAGAACGAGCGGAGCGAGCCACGGGGTCTGGGGCGAAGCCCCAGCCGCCGGAGGCACACTCCCTTCCCTAGCGTACACTTACTCTTGTCTGGCGGATGCTGAGCGTATTTTTCGAGCTGTTGAGTTGAATCCCGCGGGAGCGAGGTCAGAATTACAGACGCAGAGAGCGTCACAAGCTGCTCTGGCGACTGTTCGTCTGGGATTGGATTATCCATAGCTGTTGGATTCTCAGGGTCCAGTCAAGTCAGATCAGGAAGTGATATGGATCACGTGGAAAATGGGGATGTGTCACGATACAGTGGTATCAGGAGAGTCAGGTAGAATAATTGTTGCGACCTAACCCACAGCACTTCACGAAGTGAAATTTCAGATGCTTAGAACAGTTGATATAGGATCACTCAGTCCATACACATTCATATAATACGGCAAGATGCTGACGAAATATTTTTCCAAGGCTGCTGTCAAGTTTAATCCCACGGCAAAAGGAAGTAAGTCCGAGAGGAGCCTTTTTTGAGTTGGGCGGTTGCGACATAGTCTCAAATCTGGAGGATCACTCAAATGTAGAGGTGGTACGCTGGTCTTCAGCAGTATACTAACTATGGCACAGGCAAATTGGCACGTGTGTTCCTGGCATCCATTCCTCCAAGCAGTCGGGGAAGTATCCAGGTGTCGCAGAAGGTTCTGCCTGCCGGATCAGACATCAAGCAAGAGATATCAGTGACTTTCAGTAAGTTAACGCTGCTACCCGGTTCTATCAATAAGAATAATATCCAGCTAAGTCTGGACGAGTTAGAGGAGTGGAAAAAAGCATAAGAAAAAAGGAGAAAGCAGTAGCTTCAGGTGGAGAAGAGGATAAGAGCGAGATCAGTTCACGACGAGTTCATGACAAGATCGGGAAAGTTCAGGAGCAATAGCTCACAACCTGATAGAGCCAGCTACCTGAAACGTAAGCATCGACAGCCACTAACAACCGATCAGAAGATGGCAACGTCATCACCATAGACCCATCTACGACGCCGAGCACTCTGGACATGACTGAGGCATTCGACCGATACTCGCGCAAGCTGAAAATTAAAGAAGATATCTCCGACTCATAGATGACCTGCATACACTCTTCTGGGATTCTTCCGTATACGAAATTCTATGCGGTCATGTAAATAGCTGAATTAACGAACCTCTACTATATTCACACCCTGTGGGATCCCTCGTGCCTCCGGCGGCTGGGGCTCTGCCCCAGACCCCGTGGCTCCTGCTGCGCAGGAGAATTCGCGAAAGGACCCAGATACGACTCGAGCGCAGCGAGAGGAGCTACGGGGTTTGGGGCAGAGCCCCAGCCGCCGGAGGCAGAAATACAGATAGAACGAGACCCATAGGCAAGCTACCCCTGTATATCAACCCTTAACCATATCAAAAAATAAATAACGGTTCTTGCCGATCTTCAACATGAGTCTCTACTTATTCAGCTGCTATTGGAGATAGAGGCAGATATTGATATTATGAAGAGTCGAAGGCCCCAGTATAAAGCGTCCAGAGACGCTGAGTATGGTGATATCGACGATCTGTACGAGCAGTTTGACGAAAGAAAAGAGGAACAGGAGGACGATTCCGGTGATGGTAAGTGCCAATAGTGAAACCAGGTAAATATTTCCTTTGATAGAGTAGTGACTAACCGAATTTATGGCAGATATTAAATCACTTTCTTTTGGAGCTTTGTCTAAGGCACAGAGATCATTAGAGGAGGAACGGAGTAGATATGACAGCGACGAAGAAGAGCATGGGCAGTCGGATTCTGACTCGGATGGCCCACCTGAAGAATCGTTCGCTAGCTCTTCAGACACACACAAACGACGTAGCAAACATGCTCCAGCAGAATCGTCATTCAAGAAACCAGTTTCTTGGATACGTGAAATCCCAGGCCTGGCAAGCAAAAAGGCAAGCAGCAGTTTATATAGAGATATACGATTTGATCCAGCATATGGCAAATCAGATTTGCATGAGACGAGGAAAAACTATGCTTTTCTGAACGAGTACCGTGAAAAGGAGCTGCAAGATATGAAAAAAATGCTGAAAACTACAAAAAACGAGCATGAAAAGGCAAAACTACAGACGGCCGTCCAGGCACTAGAGTCTCGACTCAAAACTTTCAAAGACCGCGACTTCGAAAGAGAAGTTGTAGCAAAACATACTAAAGAAGCCCGCAAAAACAACTTCCACCTGAAGAAGTCCGAGCTCAAGAAACTGGTTCTCACAGAAAAGTTCAAGACAATGAAGAAAAAAGACGTCAACCACGCTCTCGAAAGGCGCCGCAAGAAGAACACCGCCAAAGAGCGCAAGCAAATGCCCCTCGAAAGAAGAGTATAACCTATTTATTATCATTTACACATCCGTTCAAAATAATACTGGCCCTGGTGCCTCCGGCGGCTGGGGCTCTGCCCCAGACCCCGTGGCTCGCTTAGCTCGTTACGCGGGTTTGAAGCATTAGCGGCCGAAGAGCGAAGCGACAGAAAGGTCCAGGGCGAATCCCAGCCTCCAGAGGTATAGAGGACACCTAGAGCTCGAGCGAAGCGAGCAACGGGGTCTGGGGCAGCGCCCCAGCCGCCGGAGGCAGGTGGACACCCCGTTGTTGTGGTCATCAGCGTATATCAATTACAATGTACAGAATAATGCTACACTGGCGGTGCCAATATCGTAAGAGTGGGGGAGTCGGGGCTGGATATATCATATAATCATTGTCGTAAGGGCAGAGAAACAAAGGTCTAATAAAGAAAAAAATGCGGAAATAGGTTTCAATAGACAGCGATTGCTGGCGAGATAGTAGAGAAGTAAGAGGACAGATTAGACTTCCTTTTCACCGTTGTTGTTAACCCAGTCCTGCCAGGAACCCACGTAGTTGCCGCGTCTGTTCATTAGTTAGTAAGGATCCATCAAATAAAGATAGTGCAAACATCCCATTTTCATATGAATGCTATTCTGCAGACTCCGCACTCTAAGTGTGGAATCTGGGAAATGAATACCCCAGCTTCACAGACAAAAGATTCGTGATCTATCTCTCGTCAAGAGTTCATATGATACTTACGATTTATAGCCATAGGTAGCAGCAAGACCCTCAGAGGCCGAGCTACGCACTCCACCAAGACAGTAGAAAACAAGACTATTTTCGAGAGCAGGCTTTGTGAAACCAAACGTCTCTTCAAAGTCTTCTGGCTCGAGTCCTAAGGCCCCAGGGGAAGAGTTATAAGGAATGTTAATTGCAGTAGGAATATGGCCCTCCTTATACTCATTTGGCTCACGGACATCCACGAGGATTATACCAGGATGCTCTCTGGCATCTGACAGTTTCTTGATATCAGCGAATTCATAGACCTTAGCTGGCTTATCAATGCAGAGAGGAGAATAGAACCGCTGCTGAGAAGTATGAGTGGGGGTAAGACCAGCAGTTGCTCTGGACTTGGAAGGAATAAAAGTTTGACGAGCAGCACAGACAAGACTGTATTGTCTGAATACCACTAGGCTAGGAGATATACTGCTAGCAGTGAGTGTGCTCAAGCCTCTGGCAGTTTGTCTGAGGGAGATAGCGGGTCTGAACATCGCGTGGGGGTCCAGAAAATAATTAATAGATAGGAAATACCGGAAGATTCCAATTAAACGGTTCCAAATCTGGTCCCTGATTATTTTTCTATTAATTTGCTTGGGTTAAACAAATAATTACAAGTCAGAAACTCGGAACTGATAGGAAAGAAGATAACAAACTTCTAGTTACGGAAATGATAGAGAACCAGACGCAACAATATTTTGGTATGACGAATTAAGGCGGATATGCGTTGAAACCGTTTTACAGACTGTTATGTTTTAAAACGTGGCAGCGCTGCAGTGGGTCTACGTCTAAGTGATGTCAGCGGGGATGGAATTGAATCAATAAGAGCCTTTTTGTCTTGCAATTTATTTATTTTTTTAGTTGCTTTATATTTCCTGGATTCCGGCATCCATTTATATTGGGTATTTTGGGTATTGGGATAAAAGAGGAGAATTGTGGGGGCAGATGATGACCTCCACGGAGATCTGCCGGGATGCACCGGCTCCAGCTAATAATGTAGGGTCTATCTTCCCTGCATAGAGAACGACTGATATAATAGCGAGGAGTACTTACTGGAATCGAAAACAACAAACAGGGAATAAACAGAGAAAATTTAGTATCGACTGGCGGCTGATACTCGGCAATCCAGTATTCACAAAATATTTTGTGTGGATAGTTTATCTTCTGGCAGCCCCTGAACCTGAACAGAGTGCAGTGGACCCTGAATGGGTCGCATCAGATATTAAGGAGTCGCTACACCATCACAAAGACGAAAAATTTACAATGTTTGAACACAGCCTCCTCGAGCTTCGCTCGAGGAGCCACGGGGTCTGGGGCAGAGCCCCAGCCGCCGGAGGCCAGTCCCGCTGGACGATTGACTCGGGAACTGTGCCCACGATAAAGTTTAGTGTGCAGCACGGCTGAAAAATACTACCGAATCACCAAAACAAAAAGAGCGAGTCAGTTGTCGATTGTCTCCTTATCGTTGTCCATCCGTGAGATTTCGTTTATTTGAGATTATTTCTTGTTGTTTTTAATAGCAGTGGCCGAACATAGAAGAAGAGGAAAATCAGGTAAATAATGGGGTCACCAGAGACTAAGAAGACGGTCGATACAGCGCTCAATTCGACGCAGGACGTGGCTTCACAGCTGGTCGAGAAGAGCAAGAATGCAGCAGCATCAGTGGCTGGGAATGACAAAGGCACTGCTGCGAGTGCAATTAGGGAACACAATCATGATACAGAGGGCACAGAGAAAGTAGAAGCAGTCGACAGTGCCAAAAAAGATGAGGTTAGAGATAATGATAAAAATACTAATGAGAAAGGGGCAGAGCTTGGGAGAGATGCTGGGGTAGATGATGAGCAAGAGGAAGAGGAGGAGGAAGACAACGATCTCACCCCTACTCCAAGCACTACTTTCCAAGCTCCTAAATTGCCGCCACGGAACGATGGCAATGAGAATGGTGAAGATGACGATGACTCTGATGAAGAGGAGTCCAGCTCTCCGTCGCTGTCACCGCCAGAAATTATCAAACAGGCTGCAAAGGACGCTGCCAAGTACAACGATTACATCTCTTACGCCACTGTGCTTGAAGAAACAATGGAAAACCCTAGCAGATACTCTGATAGTGAGAAACAAGAGATTCTCGAGGCTCTGCTGGAGGTTCTTGAAGGCGATGATGAGCTGGTGCGTGAAATTGGCTGGGATCTGCCTATTCCGCTTCTGCAGTACGTTGAGTCAGAATACAACTTTTCCGAGTATTTGGCTAGCAGTGTTCATATAAAGCTTGTTATGAGAATATTCACAGTTCTTTGTGAACGCGGAAATGCTAAAGAACTGTTTCTCAAGGGTGTCGAGGCATTGTCTACTTTACAGGTATATACTGAGGAAGAGGACGATGAGGCAGAGTCAGACATTAGGGAACGATATGCGGACATGAAGTTTTATCTGGCTTTTGAGTTGATGTTTTTCTCGCTCAAAAGAATCGACGTTCAATACCCATCGAGATTTTTGGCTACTGCCATCACCGTTTTGCTGTCGTTTGTAGCGTCTAATCTTGAACACATGAAGATTCTCTCTCTAGGAGTGCTTCTTCGTAGACTGTTTACCTTTGCTAGAGATTACGATACTGGCGTAGAAGTCGGTGAAGAGCCTTCTGTTGATAAGATCTTGCAGTATTCAGCAGCAGAGATTGAAGTCCAGCAGAAACTGTTACAGAGCTTTGTGACCTGGATCGCCGACTTCACCTTCCAGAGGTTTTCAGTACAGTGGGCGCAACGGCTATACTACGAGCTAAAGACTGGGTCTGGAAACGGTGGGTCTGCCGCCCCTTATGAACTACATCTGTACACTGAGCGTGTGACCGAATGTATCGAGAGATTCTCTCAGTTGACGTACTCCTTTGACATGGATATTATCAAGTTGCTAAAAGACCTGGTAAATAAGGAAGAGTCGGCATCTGAGCATGAAGAGAAAGAAAAAGAAGAAGAAGAGGCTGATGAAACTGATAGTGAGAAACCAAAGTCGATGTTTTCGAACCTTTCGTACGAGGGCATCTTCCTGCTTGCCACCCAGGTCAGATTCGATTATAGACAACCTACCGAACACGATCTAACCTTCACTGAACTGGTCAAGCTCTCACTCAGATTTTACCGCAAGTACAGCACTAGTGGGACCAGCACCCCGCTTGGTATTCAAGATGCCTCTCTTTTCTGGGCACTCTGGCTGACTAGAAACGTCACTGCAGAAGAGGTACGTAAGATCCCCTCGGAAGACTTTGCTGCCTATTTGCAATCGCTAATGGTCTTATCCGCCACGTCATCTGACAAGGAGTCGCGATTCATTGCCTATTCGCTGACGGCAAAGCTCTTGGGTTTGCACAAGCCAGAAGTGTCTTTTGACTTTATTGTAGACACCCTGACGTACTGTCCTTTTGACAACGTCAAAGACGCCACTGTGAGAATTCTCAAAACACTGGCCCTTCCAAGAAAAACTGGAGCTGCTGGATCTACTCCTATCGTTTCGCCCGCTCTGCGAAGAGCCTCAGCAACTATCGACAGTCTCTCTACAGGCATCAGTACTCTGTCTATATCTACCTCGCCAGGTCCAGATGGAATACTTCCCGCTATAATCCCCCTCGACAAAGAAAGAACCTCAGCAATTGAGCAACTTGTCGCAGGTACAGTGAACGAAGTGCTCGAATCTGGAGGCATCCTCTCCGATTGTCTTCCCGTGCTGCTCTCCTGGATCAACTTCATCACCCTAGTCGACACCGACAAACAGTTCCTAAGCAAGTTCGTGGCAGACTCGTCCAAACTCCTGGCACCACCAGCGGCCGACCTGGACGCCCGAACCAAGGAAGCGTACCGCCAGCGACAGGGCTTTCTCACCCTCTCCCTCGAGAGCCTCAAAAAGAGACGTCTAGACTAATTTCCTTTGTATTCTTATTTATTCTATTTCTTGTACACTGCCTCCGGCGGCTGGGGCTCTGCCCCAGACCCCGTTGCTCCTCTCGCTCCGCTCGAGTCGGAGCCTGCCAGATTTATCCGCTTCTTGGGTGTCAAAATGTCCAATAGAGGTGTGAAACTGAAGTCTGGTCAGTTCATCTGCAGACTTCTGAAGTCACATGTAATGTCACCTAAATCTTCTGTAGTCAGTTTTCTATGAACCGAACTTGAAACTGGGGACCGTGACGCCCGACTCGAGCGGAGCGAGAGGAGCAACGGGGTCTGGGGCAGAGCCCCAGCCGCCGGAGGCACACGGGCAATAGCAAAGTCGTAAAGTCGTCAATTAATGCGCAGTGATTAAATAAGGAGGTTCGCGATCGAGGCAGAAGTGCGGGCCTGCTGTTGTGGGGTCAGTGCCTGGCCAGACGGTGATGGTGATGGCGGTTGCGAGTCTGTGAGGTCGACAATGGTTGGGTTAGCAGCATTAGCAGCCATGACTGGCGGCGTCGTAGCTGGTTTTGGTGCAATGAGAACCGGTGCTGGTGTAGCATTCGAGTCTTTCGTCGTTCCTGCTGCTGTTTCTGGGTTCGTCGGGGCGGTCGTGGTGGTACTGGTGGTGGTCGTTTGTGCAGGGGCTTGTTGAGAGACTGGTGCTTCCGACTCTTCTTTGGGCGTTTGGGATGTTGGGGTAGAAGTAGAGGGCGATCCTGATCCAGCGGGTTCTTTTTTCGTTTTGCCTTGACCTTTATCACCGAGTTTTGTTTGTTTTAGTTTGGGCTCTTTCTTCTCTTTCTTGGGTTTTGCTTCGCCAGCTGCTGCCTTCTTTGCAGCTGCCTTTTCCTTCTTTTCAGCTTTCTCGGCAGCTTTTTCGGCAGCAGTTGCTGTTGAGGCTGCTGTTTTAGCTTTCTTTTTCGCGGGTCCATCTTTATCTCCTGCTGCCTGTTTAGTGGCTTTAGGACGTTTTGTAGTGGTAGCAGCCGCTGATGCAACTCCGTTCGTACCAGCTGCTCCAGTGGCACCATTAGCTGTACTGGTGTTGTTATCTTTATTAGTATTAGACGCAGAAGCAATTGTATCTTCTTTCTTCTTTCGTGGACCCTTTTTATTTCCTGCAGTAGATTGAGCGTCTTTGCCCTTTTTCAGACTGCCATCTGCTCTTTCTATCTGCGGTTGTTCACCCTCTTGTACTAGAGGACCAGAATATACAAAAAAGCCGTCTTTAGTCGATGCTGCCTGCTCTTCCCACTGAAGCTCGCTATCATCGATGAAAGGGTCATGAAGGTCGTATTTGCCCTCGATTCGACCTCTCTTCGAAGGTGCAGTACCGTTGCTTGCAGGTGCAGTGCTAGCAGGAGTAGAAGCGCCATTTTGACCAGCCGACTCGCCCATAAGATCGATATCTTCATTATCATCTTCATCAACATCGTCGTCATCATTCAACAGATCTTGAGCAGTTCTGCTATCAGGATGGATCTTTTCAAACCCATACTGTTCTTCTGCTTGTTTCAGGAAATCCACCACCACATTTGGTGTTGTCTCATTTGCTTCTGGTTTCAGGTCGATATGAACGCATATATTGGGCATACTGCTACTGCTCGCAGACCCACTGCTGGAGCTTGAGCCGAAAGGAGCAGCGCCAGAATTAGTACTGATACCTGTGCCGGCAGCACCCAGACCATTAACACCTGCAGAAGCACCAAGTGTCGAAGAACCGTTCACACCATTAGGGTCAAGTTTTCGAGGGGTTCCTAGACCAATTAATTTCTCGGCTATCGACGAAGACGATGCTGAAGCGGTGGCATCGCCGTTGGACGGCGATTTTCGTGGAGTTGTAGCCGCTGTGACAGCAGCCGAACCAGACGAAGGAGGTGGCGTTTTCGGACGCGACAAAATAGAATCCATTGGATAAACAAACCACAAAATACCACCTATGTCGGCAATATAAAACACTCAACCGTCTCTCCCACAGTCGTGAAGTAGCAGGGCTGGTTGCTGGCATGGATCATGATCCACACCACTTCGCCCTCACGTGATGTACGAACTCTGGGTTCTGGGCCTGCCTCCGGCGGCTGGGGCTCTGCCCCAGACCCCGTAGCTCGCTTCGCTCGAGCGTGGGCCGTGGGATGGATTCTGTTGTCTGTCCCTCGACGCCCGACTCGAGCGAAGCGAGAGGAGCCACGGGGTCTGGGGCAGAGCCCCAGCCGCCGGAGGCAGGTAGCGACTGCGGTGGTAATAGTACAAATTCTATTATATCATGTCATTATAAAAGGTTCGTTTCTCGTTTCGTGGATAGTTATTGAGCAAAGAGCGGCTAGGCTAGGTTACATTTTGAGCCAGTTCCATTTGCCGTTGTCAGCCTCGATTGGTTGTGGCTGTGATTCGGGTTGTGCCATGGACACAGAGCCGGAGGTGAAATGGTGGCGCATGTTGGTGGGCGTGGCTGCGACAGGGGTTGACGAGACAGAGACTGTGGGTCTTGCTGGCTGTTGCACGCGGGGAGAGATGGAGATGGGACTGGCAGACTCAAGTTTGACAGAAGGCGAGGAGGAGACTGTGTTCAGAGAGTTCTGTCGACTGATAGGTTTGCTGACGCCGCCACTGGCTCTTCGCAGCTTCTGCATTCGATATTCGTTCAGTGATTGGGGCTTGAGATCGATTCCTGACGGTTGACGAGGTGCAGCAGGCGCCAAGGCTATTGGCTTAGGAGCGATGGGCACATGCGTTACTGATGTCCGCTGTAAGGATGCCGCTGAGCGAGCATTGACTGCTGACCACGAACCTCCGCCATTAGAGGAAACAGACGCAGGTCCGCCTTGTCTCGCAGCAATAGGAATTGCGGCTGACGAGGCAGGTGTCGAAGCTTGTGAACCCCAGGACGCCAGATTGGTCATACTTCCTTCTCTGGAGTTGGATCCCAAGGACGAAGCAGACCCAGACCCAGACCCAGGTCCTCTGTTTCGTTTCTTGATGAAGTCTGTTTTCAGCGACAACGGACGAACCTCTCCATGAAGCTTTAAGAATAGTCCACACGCGTTACATAAAGGCTGACCCTCTGCGTTTCTTCTCCACAATGGAGTTGTACGGGTGTGGCAGTTGGTGCATTCAGGCGGGGTTCGATTATCACCTCCAGCAGCAACAGAAGCTGCAGAGGCCACAGCAGAGGTTGCTGGGGCAGATGATGAGATTTGCGTTAGCTTAGGTTGTTGGCTCTCTACTGCAATTGGGGCCTTTACTGGCACAGCGTTGGTCGTTTGTGGAAGAGGCGATGGGATTCCCGGTGTGTTAGGAGAAGGTGAATCCTGTCCATTCACCGACGACTGTGATTGTAGCTGCTGCTGCTGCTGTTGTTGTGACTGAAGATGGTGTTGTTGCTGTAGTTGTTGCTGTGTTTGAGATTGTTGCTGCTGTTGTTGCTTGAGTTGTTGTTGTAGCTGAGCCTGGAGAGCCGAGTTGGTCTGTTGCACTTGGGAAACCCTCGCTTCACTTGGCGTTCGTTTCAGCAGACTCTGGTGTAGTAAAGAGGAAGCATTGATTTGAGACTCTGTCCGAGCGATTTTCTTGGGAGAAAATGCCTGGCTTTGTACAGTTCCGTACATTTCGCTGATGTGGTTCATGGAAAAGGACATGTGGTTGTTTGTAGAAACTGGCGAGCCAACAGAGGGGGACAATGCTTCTGGTGACAGCATAGGAGTGACCATGTTAGAGCTGGTTTCATCGTACTCGTCAAACAGCTCAAAATGCGTTCTAGGTGCACTGCCAGTTATATTGGCTGGAGCTGCACCAATCATGCTAGATCTTCTAGACTTGTTTAGATTTGAAATGGATCTTCGAGATCTGAATCCACTACTACTGACGTTTGGACTGACAGACAAGCTGGAAAAGCCAGAGTTTAATGCAGTTGAGGATTTACTACTTGACACAGGGTCGAAAAACGAGAAACCATTACCAAAAGAAAATGCATTCGAGTTCTGATTCTCAATAATACTGTTATTACGGCTGTGGCTTGTGCTTGACAATTTACTGTTGCTGTTATTGTTGTAAAAGTTCTGAGTAGCAGTAAACTGGCCAGGTAGAGCCTGTGACAAGTCTTGGTTGAAAAAGTCTTGATATGAAGAAGAAATTGATCCAGAAAGTCCTTCAATAGTTAGAGGATCTAGAGAGAATTCGAATGCATTATTTTGTTTAGTGAGGTCTTCATCAGCTGGATGCGTGAAGCTGAACGAGTTGTCATACTGAGCAGGAGTACTAGTAGCAGTAGCATCGTGTCGAATATTGATACTTGCCGTTGTCAGTCGCTGACTGGGCTCAGAGCCAGGACCCCCCGCTAGAGATCCTGAAACCGATCCTGAATGAGATGCGGCAGAGTAGTCATCGAGCGGCGTATTCGAGTTGTGTCTGGAGCCTGAGCTACCGTGTGAAGGTATGTTTAGCAAGCCACTAGGACTAAGGCCGTTAGGAAGACTGTTAGGATTAAGACCTGAATTAGAATTAGTCGAGTGATGAGCTTGGTTCAAACCCATAACGCCTTCCATAGGCGAATCAGAACCTTCAGATGGGGAAAGCAGGCTCTGAGCAGCTAATGACATGTCAGACGAGGACTGATTATTGATGTTTAGAGCATCACCTCCCAGAGGAGATTTCTTCATAAGTCCATGTAAACCATCATATAGAGAGGTGCTGATACTGCCATCGTTTAAAGGTGAAGGGCCCTCACCATTGCTTTCAGGACTGGTATCAAGCGGAGTGAGCAACGAGTTGGTTTGGGATCCATAATTAAGATAGCCGTTATCAAGATCCATGACATAGCCCAGATCTATAGGACTTTCCTTATATTGCATGCCCAGAAGATCCGCTGTCTGCATTCTCTTTGCGATATTGTCGATTCTATCCTGAGACTCTAGCGTCCGCTGAGCCTCGACCAGCAGATTGTGTAGTTGAGACGAGAATTCCGACATGTTTAGAATACAATGAGAAAATAATAACAATTGGAAACGTCGGAGAACAAAGGTTTTCGCCAAATATGGAACTAAATATCACCAGTCAGCAATCAGTAATCAGTTGAAGTTGGGTGACCAGTTAGGCAATTCGACACTGTAGTTGATTCTTAGCTAATAGCACTGCCAGTAAAATAAATAAACTCAAGCAGATAAAACAGAATATCGCACCAGTTGGGTCTGTGGAGTCGAAAGAGAACTAACAGCGACGTCGACTTTAGTCGTGGTTGCGTTCGGTTGCGTTGCGTTTCGGTAAATCGTCAGCTACGGTCGAGGTCGGAAGAGCAGTGTAAATACAGTAGCACCAGCAAACAGATTCAGGTCGAGTTCAGTCGGGGTCAGCACAGTCCAATCCAGAGGTATGAGTCAAAAGCGAGACAAAAGACAACTGTTAGCGGATCGAAAAGTTGCTGGGTCGACAAAAGTTCTATCAGTCCAACTCAAAATACAGGCACAGTCGTAATATTGTATTCTGACTCTTTGTAATTTAGTTATGCTGTCGTATGCTGTAGTAGGACACTACGAGTTGCTAACAGTGGACTGAGAAAAGGAATGTGAGCTGAGACCACTAATTAAAAAAAGCGACTAGAAAAATTGAAGAGAAAAATAAGACGCAATAAAAAAAATAAGAAAAAGGTCAGCTGGAAACCAGGTCAAACCAATATTAGTTGTAAATATTTTAGCAAAAAACGGAGTACCACTACAAATACAGTTGAAATATCAGATTCAATAGGAAAGTCTAGAAATATAGAAAAATAAAATAAACCCTACTGAATACCTAAATTCGGCTCGTTTCTTTTTGTCCATACACTAATATTAACAATAAGGCTGGTGCTAACGGGATTAATGGGTAGGGAGGAGTTGGCTGATGTGGCGATGAGGGGACGAAACCGGCTGCAGTTGACACAGAAGGGCAGGGTACGAGCTGCCCACGACAGGGGCGGGCGTGAGATGCGCGGTAGCATGAGCCTGAACAGCGTCCAGCATCGCCCAGCACCAGCTCAGTGCAGCGCAGCACAGCACAGCACCGGCGAGAGAGAGCGGGAGCATCAACGTTAAGATTCTGCGAGCACGGCCGGTGGTAACCTTCACTGGAACCTTCACTGGTAGCAGCGTCAGCAAGCGAAAGAGCAATAGCAACAACAGTATAGCAACACAGGACCGCGGAGCACTACAACAACAACTCGCAGCGGCGGCCGCGGCAGACGCTCGCGAAGCGAGCACAACGGGGTCTGGGGCAGCGCCCCAGCCGCCGGAGGCACAGACCCCCCAGCGGAGCTTCTAGCGAACGGGCTGAGGAACCAGGCCGGCAGCGCTACAGACCGACCGGTTAGACTCGACAGGCACGCGGACAGAAAGGGCATTTTCAGCGTGCTGCAGCCGTCTTGGGCAGAGAATAAGCTAGCGGTGAGTGCAGATGTGTGCAGCGATAGACAGTTGCACAGGAGCACCGGCAGGAGCAGCAGCACCAGTGCGAACGGGGGATGAGCGGATTTTAGTTTGGGCCGGCAGCAAACCTTTCAACTCCATACCACAGGCTCTGCCAGAGGGGCTGGGGTTCGGGCAGGCTGCACGACGAAGAGAGGGGCTAGTTTACCCTTCTGTCCCGCTCGGTTGCTTTTTCCGCACTAATGCAAATGAGCGTATACTTCCAGCTAACGTCAGATGCAGGCTATTTCAGCCAGAGAATCAGACTGGGTCGGTTCGGGTTTTGGGGGTCTGGTTGTGCCTCCGGCGGCTGGGGCGCTGCCCCAGACCCCGTTGTGCTCGCTTCGCGAGCGTGTCTGGTCGTGTTATGGCTGCTGGTGGTGGGGGAGGGGACGACGGGAATGGGGATGGGGACGGGGACGGCAGAGACGGGTGCTGGCTTGCTGGTTGGGGTGGGTGGGAGTGTTCGTTCCGCTGCGAGTCAACGGTGTGGGGCCTGCCGGCCCGTTCGCAAGTGAATCTCCTCGTCGTCGCTCCCCCGTACCATAGTTTACCCACACATTCAGCAGCGACTTTTGCCTGTATGAGGAGCTTGCATGACAACTCTGTATGCTGCTGTGCACTTGTTAGGGTGAGCAGAGGAAACCGCTGGAGAAAAAGCTGCCTCAGCCTGTGTCGACCTGTGCGTATGGGCTGACTACACAAGACAGGGAGGCGTGTGAAAAGACGATGAAGATATGCACACGAGGCAAACTGGAAAAAAAGAAGACAGATGAAAAAACTTTATGCATAAAAACAAAATATACATGTATGTAAGATGAAACGAGCCTGAAGCGAGCCGACGGGGAGCAGGAACTGTGGCTGTCGTGGCGCTCGTCCTGGCAGCTATGCAGTGGGGGTCGACAAGGTTTTCTGTACGATAGACTTTTTTCCAACTAAGGTTTGTCGATAAGAACCCTCAGGCAAGACTACTGTAAACTGAGGGGTCGCTTGCAGAGAGGGGGCAGACGCTGTCTGCTCGCACACAAACAGTAAACAAACAATATTTACCTCCACAGCACGAACGACTGGGTGGGTGGGTGTGCCTCCGGCGGCTGGGGCGCTGCCCCAGACCCCGTGGCTCCTGCTTCGCAGGAGATTGCGAGGACCGTGGACGAAGGTGGGCGTCGACTCGAGCGGAGCGAGAGGAGCAGCGGGGTCTGGGGCAGAGCCCCAGCCGCCGGAGGCACACCCACCCACCCAGTGGTGATACTGCACTGGTTACAGTTTGGCGTATTGACATCTATAATTCTATTACAAAGAAAGCTGATGCATGGAGCGTGCTGGATGAGAAGAAGCTATATTTAAAAGCAGATTAAGTTACAGTAGTCGCTGCAGCAGAGCTTAGTTAGGGGCCAGAAGCAGAAAAAAAGCTCTTGCCAGCATCAGATCAGCAGACATTTGCAACCAGAAAGGGGTTTAATGGACCCAGCGTCTCGTGCCAGACACGCAGCTCCCTCGAGCGTGGTTGATTGGTTTTCCATGCTCCTCGACATTCCTCGTGCGTGCGGTCCTCAGTCGTCTCCCAGCGGCCAGCTCTGTTTTCGACCTGCTTATCTCTATCAGCTGTTTCAAACAAACACCAGGGTTAAAGTTCTCGATATACTCTGTTTCTGCTGCACAGCACGAGACGCACAGATCCTGGTTGGGTCTTTATTCTGGCTGAGACATGTTGCTGTCTCCATTTCCACATGGACACTAGCAGCTGGTGGAAGGGAGGAGCACGACGGTTGTGGGGATGCCTCCGGCGGCTGGGGCGCTGCCCCAGACCCCGCTGCTCCTCTCGCTGCGCTCGAGTCGAGACGTCGACGGTCCTCGCAATCTCCTGCGAAGCAGGAGCTACGGGGTCTGGGGCAGCGCCCCAGCCGCCGGAGGCAACCTCCCCCCAGAGAATATGACCTCTGTGTTTTCTGACTTCAAACCAGGTGTGTTTGTGCATGTGTGAGAGATTTGCAGAGATCGTTTGACGTACTTGCATTTGCAAGCGTGTGGCCGGGTTGGGACTAGCTGTGTTACCGACTGAGAAGTAATCGACCAGCAGGAAAATCTTGGCTTGGTAGCGTGGAAAAGGGTCGCGATCGAAGAAGCTTGGTTCGAAACAAAAAAGCAAGAAGGAAAAAAAACACAGAGGAAACCCGAAGTCTGTATATTAAGAGGTTAGCAAGAAAACTCCTCAATTGCGAGCGTATCAGTGAATCAACTGCCGGGTGATCTGACGATCCAAGCAACGAGCGAAGCGAGCAGCGGGGTCTGGGGCAGCGCCCCAGCCGCCGGAGGCCATGCCATTGCCATTGCCAGCTGCCATGGACAATTCAAGAAGAGTATTGTTTCACCGACACTACGTCCGCATGCTGCGTCCGCATGGCAGCGGCAGCCAGCCATAACGGCGAAGTTGGCCTGGGAATTCACTGTCGTCTGTCGTCGCATGCTTCACGGGTCCTCCCCGATATCGCTTGCCATGCACCCTGCCAACAGCGATCGACATGCCGAAAGTTCTGCGACCCCCACTCGACGGTTCCCCTTCACCACTTCCAGCTGAGCTGTTTATAGCTGTCAATCGCTGGATGATCAGGGTTCCACACAGACGCCCTCGGCAACCGACTGTTGTCACTGGGTTCAGGAACGCTGTCACTGCGACGATCTCAAACGCCCTATACAATGCGTGCCAGTGAGTTCAGTCTCTTTTCTAGTGCGCCTCCGGCGGCTGGGGCGCTGCCCCAGACCCCGTAGCTCGCTTCGCTCGATATCTGACGTGTGCAGCCTAGACCCACCCGACTCGAGCGGAGCGAGAGGAGCAGCGGGGTCTGGGGCGGAGCCCCAGCCGCCGGAGGCAGTCAGCGACTACCACGCCAGGGCGATGGCGTCAGCGCATTGTGTTGGGGAAGTGCCTGACGTGCGGTGCCTGGGACCTGATGGCGGAGATGTGTGCCACGGCGCTGGGCTTTTTGCATACAATTGTCAGCACGTTCAGGAACCAGGTCGTGCTACTGGCTGGCGGTGTTCTTCGACTTGGGACATATTATGGCATGTATCATATATATAATACGAGACAGCTCTGAAATGATAGAGTTCGCAAGCTGATTGCTGAGTGCTATATAGTATAGTCTATAGTCCTTTCTGACCTTTGTCAGAGTAATTGCTAGAGGAGAATGCTCAAGCTAACCACTGCTGCTAGCCTGCTGTTGCAAGGTGTCTTAGCTGTACCTGTACCTGCACCTGCATTCGGCGGTCCCCCTGGCTGGGGAAACCCGTCGCAGGTTGTGAACACTGTTAAGGTAGGCTCTAATACGTTTACCAACCATGGTTTAGTAGGCGCTGGTTCTCTGCCGTCGGACCTACGCGACCAGTTGGGTGACACTATTGGCGGAATCGGTTCGTCTATCGCCTTTGATCAGTTCTCATTTCGAAAGAACTTTGATGGGTCTTATTCAGGTGTTCTGTATGCTCAGCCAGATCGTGGTTGGAATACTGAAGGCACGACGAACTACCATGCAAGAGTCCATGAATTCAGCTTGACATTGAACCCTTACTATGGCGAGCAGGCTCAGTCAGCCAATAACCAAATCAACCTGCGTTATCAAAAGTCCACCTTGTACAGTGGCCCAGACGGGATTGAAACAACAGGGTTAGATGCTGCTGAGATTTATACATCTCATGGAATTGATTTCCCTGCTGCCTATCTTCCCGGTACTACCAAAAAGGCTCTTGCTCTTGATCTGGAGGGATTAGTGCACGATCCCCGTGACGGCTCGTTCTGGGTCTCTGACGAGTATGGCCCTTACATTTACCACTTTGACGCCAACGGCAGATATCAGAGTGCAATTGTACCCCCTGAGGCTTATATCCCGTATATTAATGGGGTGAAGAACTTTACTGGCAACACAGACCCGGATGTGGGTCGTGAGTCAAACCATGGTTTTGAGGGTTTATCCATCTCCTCTGATGGAAGATATCTGTATGCGTTATTACAAGCTGCGCTGGTGCAGGATGGCGGTACCCATGCCACGAGAGAGGAATATACAAGATTGGTCAAGTACGATATCAGTAATCCGTTTAATAGTAAATTAGTCGGTGAGTATGTTGTTGTTCTTCCTCAATTCAATGATCCAGCTGAAGCCAAGAATCCTCGTACTGGTGAATCCAGTGAGCTTCATTTTATCAACGACAATCAATTTCTGTATCTTCCCAGAGACAGCGGCCGCGGACAAGGTCAGTCCAATGGTACTTCGATCTTCAGAAATGCCGAGATCTTTGATATCAGTTCAGCTACCAATATTGCTGGAACTAAATATGACAATTCAAGCAATCCTGTCGCACCTGACGGAAAGAGCTTGGATGCTGGAATTGTCGCTGCTACTGGAACTCCCTTTGTTAATTATGATGATGCCACTCAATTAGCCAGAGTTGGAATGCAAAACAGCAATCCCAGCAATGCCAATGATCTCGACGAGAAGTGGGAGAGTTTAGCTCTCGTTCCTACCTTCAACTCGCCTAATGACTATTTCTTGTTTACTATGAGTGACAACGATTTCATCACACAAAACGGATATCTAAATGGCCAAAAGTATTCTGACAACTCCGGACTCAACATACCTACCCAGATTCTCGCATTTTGGGTCACTATCACCGGCGTATCTCAAGGGGTTGAGCTTGTTGAATAGAAATTTATATGTAGAATAATATTGAATGACATAATTAAGTCTTCCATCGAATAGAGACCGGATAGTGAGAATGAACACTCCCAATGGTTATCGTAAGTGATTGTAAGCAATGGAAACACCAACCGCATGGACGTCCAATTGGAATTCTTTGTTGTGAAACGTTGACACTATCGCACGGGGTCGTATCCTGCCTCCGGCGGCTGGGGCTTTGCCCCAGACCCCGTGGCTCCTCTCGCTCCGCTCGAGTCGGGTGTCGAGGGACAGACAATCCATCCCACGGCCCACGCTCGAGCGAAGCGAGCTACGGGGTCTGGGGCAAAGCCCCAGCCGCCGGAGGCAGGCTCATTCGATTTCAACCCTGTAGGGCCCTGCATCATATGCATGTATCACGGCAGAGTTAGACTCAACGTTTTACCCCTGCATGAAGAGTCTTGACTTGCATGCTGCACAGCTTTGTTCATTCATCGATGAGCAATGGGAGTTCTCATACAGTACGGAACATACAACAATAATAGTGTCAATAACTTGTCTTTCCTGGCTGTGATGCCACGAACTAACTCTAAAAAAGAAGATCCCAATTGCCGTTGCCAGAACGATGCAACAGCCGACCAGCTACGATTCGGTCCTCAGGCAACCGAAGATTCAATGTGGAGAAGCAAAAACTAGCATCTCTGGTCACTTTTGTGGCATCTTTGTCCGATCTTCGCCATTATGCTCTTCACGTGTTTCCGAGCTTGCCCAGTCTCGCCGTTATCGATCGGGTATGCGCATGAAATAACTCTTCACATGCAAATGGCCGTATTGTTGTGTTGTTACCGCACAGGAAAGATACGACATCAGGAACCAGATTGAGCATCAACAATGGACCAATTGTGGGCCAGAGCGGTGAAATATTGTCGATAATTATCAGTGGTTGGTAATCAGTGTGCGAGGGTCCCACCAGGATCGTCAATAAGTAGCTACATTATCTCAGAAGAACCGAAAATCACCGTTGAGCACGGCATTGACACGGCACCAGTAACGTCAATCAGCACATCGTACACCTTGACAGAGGTAGCACGTTCACAAAACTCAAATCTAACTGGCAAGAGAAGATGTGCCACTCTCGGGCCCTGATACTTCAAACTCTATATTGTTTGATGTGAATCCTCATATATAATGTAGCAATTTGCTGGTGTAGCTCATTCTCCAGATACACATTCAGTTTGAATCATCAAGCAAGAACCATCGAGAGAAAATGCTGAGATTAACAGTTGCTGCTTTGTTTTCCAGTGTCTTGGCTGCTCCCGCTGCCCCTGCAGCTAGCTCTTCTGCACCAGTTGTAGACACAGTCACTGTGGGATCCACTACCTTCACCTACCACGGATTAGTAGGAGCAGGATCGATTCCTTCCAACGCTCGCGATCAGTTTGGTGATACCATTGGAGGTATTGGATCTGCAATTGCCGTAGACCAGTCTTCCTTCACTCTGAACGCCGACGGCACCTACTCTGGTGTATTGTATGCTCAACCTGACCGTGGTTGGAACACCGAAGGAACCGTGAACTACCGTGCTCGTCTTCAGCAATTCAATCTCACCCTGGATCCATACTATGGATCCGAGACCCAGTCTGATGCTGACCAGATTACCTTGACTTATGACAAGTCGATTGTGTACACTGGTCCTGACGGTATTCTCACCACTGGCTTGGATGCCGCTGAAATCTACACCTCCAATGATGTTGAGTATCCTGCTGCATACCTACCAGGTACAGATAACCTTGCTCTCGCACTTGATCTTGAAGGTCTGGTTCATGATCCTCGTGATGGCACTTTCTGGGTTTCTGATGAATATGGACCCTATATCTACCACTTTGAGAGCGACGGTACTTTCATTAGTGCCATCGTTCCCCCTGCTGCTTATATTCCAGTTATCAACAAGAAGACCAACTTTACCGGCACTGTTGATCCTGATACTGGTCGTGAGGCCAACCATGGATTTGAGGGTCTTTCGATTAGTGCTAACGGAACCTACATCTATGCTCTATTGCAAGCTGCTTTGGTTCAAGATGGCGGTACTCATGCCACCAGAGAAGAGTACACCAGACTGGTTCAATACGACATCTCTGATGCTTCGTCTCCTTCCCTTGTAGGAGAGTACGTGGTCGTGCTGCCTCAATTTGAAGATCCTGATGAGGCCAAGAATCCCCGTACCGGTGAGTCCAGTGAGCTTCACTTCATCAACGACTACCAGTTCTTGTACCTCCCTAGAGACAGTGGTCGTGGACAGGGCCAGTCGAACTCTACCTCTATTTTCAGAAACGCTGAGATCTTTGACATCTCCTCTGCTACCAACATTGCCGGTAGCAAGTACGACGAGGCCAAGAACCCCGTTGCCAAGGATGGAGACAGCCTAGCGAGCAAGATCGTTGCAGCCACCGGCACCCCCTTTATCGACTACAATAACAACTCCCAACTGAACAGGGTCGGCCTGCACAACGGCGGAGACAACGACTCTACAGACCTTGACGAAAAGTGGGAGAGTTTCGCGCTTGTGCCAACGTCCGAAGGATCAAACGACTACTTCCTCTTCACCATGAGCGACAACGACTTCATCACCCAAGACGGCTGGCTCAATGGCGAGCAATACGCCGACAACTCGGGCCTCAACCTCCCCACCCAAATCCTGGCCTTCTGGGTCACCATCAGCGACGTCGAGTCGGGAGTGGAACTGGTCAACTAGCACACCTAAACAGTTATATAGACCTATAGAAAATAGACCTCTCTCGAAGCACCTCTGGGACCTAGACCTGCCTCCGGCGGCTGGGGCTTTGCGCCCCAGACCCCGTAGCTCCTGCTTCGCAGGAGATTGCTGGGACCGTAGACGTCTCGACTCGAGCGAAGCGAGAGGAGCAGCGGGGTCTGGGGCAGAGCCCCAGCCGCCGGAGGCAGGTCACCCAGAAAAAGCGCTGGCTCAGCTTCACGAGCATTGTCTGACCGAAGATCATCGTGAATGCCCCTGGATCCCGTGCGGAGCTCCCTATCGGAAAGCGATTATAACCGGTTTGTTCAGGTTACAGAGCTTTAACAATGGACCTGAAGAGTCGCAGTCCGAAGGGGCCGCCGGTATCGGGCGGGTATCGGCGCTGTAAGCGGGACGAAAGAGGAGCGGTTGCGCACAGGATTGTGGGGCCAGCAGGGGTGCTGACCGATGTCGGTAATGGTTTACCCGCTATTGGACTTCGCATGATTAAATGATGCAGGGGATCAGCCCCAATATAGCCCTCTAAGGCGCTCGAATCTATCTAGCGGGACCGTTTTTCCAGCAACGCAGCAAATCTGCAATGCAACACTGTACGCCGCCGTTAAACTTTAATGGCCAGAGATTTGGCTGCTGCTGCCGTACTTAATCAGGCCAAGATTTGGTAAGTTATCAGCAGTATTTATCTCCGCATTTTGCTACAAGTAGACTGTTGACTATTCAACAAATCGTCAAGCTAAAGTAATCAACTTGTTCTCGAGATCTCCTATAGGCGAGAACAGTTCCTGAGTTCATTATCTGTTAAGGACCTGTGCAGAGCTCGGCGGACGCAAATCCTGACGAACGGGCTTTTGACGGAAAACCCAAACGGAGTTTCCAAGAAATAAGCTTTTGATTTTGTCTTCTCCGTCCTAGTCCAATATTTGCTCTCACTTGATCATGGTATAAAAGAGAAAGATTCTTGACATTTAACTTGTATCTTTCATGAATAAATCAGCTAGCTCTCGTTCATCTCGTTCATCCTCATAAGTTGGTTCTTGTTCTGACTTGAAGGCCTAGCCAAAAATGTCCTCTTCACCTGTGGAGTCCCAGATGGTGGAAGACGGCTTGGTATCATCTTCTACAAATCATTTGGATGGACTGTCTCGCGAACGAGAAAATATCACGTCTGATATGAGTTATGAGAAGGGCCTTGCGCCTGAAAACGAAAAGGAACTCAAGTCAGATAATAAGAATGAATATGGCTATGAAAATGAACTTGAAGAGGTTCATGCTAAAAGTAATACGCATGATGGCGACAGTGGAAACGAGAAAGACTTTGAGCACGACGTCATTCCTCTGTCACTTGGGCCTAAGGATGAGGAGAATCAGAACGACGCAGACATGGTCAAAATCAGTACAAATGCAAGTAGTTTTCAACCTCCAGTTACGATATATGGCCCATATGAAAGGTATCTTATAACTGGCATTGCATCGTGGGCCGCATTCTTCTCCACTGTGTCGGTTCCAATATACCTTCCTGCATTTTCAGCTATTGGAGGTGATTTCCATGTGTCTACCGAGAAGTTGAATCTGACTGTAACTGTGTACTCGATTTTCCAGGGGTTGTCTCCAGCAGTATGGGCGCCTCTCTCTGATGCCTACGGAAGAAGGCCAGTCTATTTTATGTGTTTCATATTGTATATTGGCGCTTGTGTAGGTTTAGCATTAGCAAAGGATTATTGGACTATTTTTGGTCTCCGAATGCTTCAAGCTGCTGGTATTGCATCCACAGTGGCTATATTGAACGGAGTCGTGGCTGATATTACTTCGCGTCGAAATAGAGGTATCTACATGGGCATTTCCGGCGGTATTGGTCTTTTGGGCAACTGCTTTGGACCTATTATTGGTGGAGGCTTAACCCAAGGATTAGGTTGGCGGTCTATTTTCTGGTTTCTGGTCATCGCCGCTTGTGTTTCCTTATTAGTTATTGCATTTTTATTGCCAGAAACCAATCGGTTCATTGCTGGGGATGGCTCCATCTACCCATCTAATATAATGAACCAATCTCCATATGCATTCATTCGACACAAGACTCAAGGAGTTCCATATTTCAAGAGTCAGCCAGAATACGATACTTCTGTAATTCCGGAACGGACACATCGAGTGAGCTTTCTGGGCACCATCAAATTGGTACGCGAGCTGGATGTCATTTTAGTTTTGATTCCAAACGCACTGCATTATACAACCTGGTTCATGGTCCTTACTTCGATGTCGAGTTTGCTCAGCTCCGAATATAAGTTTTCCTCATCCAAGGTCGGACTGGCTTATTTGGCAAGCGGCGCTGGCAGTTTATTAGGAAGCATTGTGTCGGGTCGTCTCATGACTTATAGATATCGTACAGTTTTGGCACAATATAAATCGGACTGTGCCGCTCAGGGAAAGTCCGTGAACATGCATGAGTTCACGATACAGAAGGCAAGGATGGATATCACGATATTTGCATCTCTTACTCTCTGTGGTTCCTGTTTAATCTACGGGTGGACAATCCAAAAACACGTCCACTACATCGTTCCAATTTTGTCCACTTTTCTGACCTCGAGCTCTGCTACCTATGTTATCAACACCTCAAGTACGCTCTTGGTGGACCTGTTTCCAAACGAATCAGCTAGTTCGACTGCAGTAGTCAATTTATCACGCTGTCTTTTATGCGCTGTTGGACTTGCCGTGGTAGACAAAATGATTCGTTCGTTGGGAGCTGGAGGGGCCTTTACCTTGATGGCAGGCCTTTGTCTACTGTCTATGGCACTGATTCAGATTGAAATCAACCACGGTCAGAAGATAGATAGGAGAAGGAGGGCCAGAAAGGGTTTGGAGAGCCAGCGGTTATGATTATGATATTATGATTATGATTTGTTTAGATGTTTATGTTTTAGTTTATTTTCATACAAGTAATAGCATTTCACTTAATTAGAACTCTGCAATTTGCCTCCGGCGGCTGGGCTCTGCCCAGACCCGTGGCTCCTCTCGCTCCGCTCGAGTCGTCATATGATCATACTAAAAACTCTGTTTGATAAGTACGGTCTTATAGGAGGAAGACTACATCTTGGACTTTCCTTCGAAAGGTTTCTCGTAAACAACGAGATAGTCCAAGTCAAATGACGAAACAGTAGACTGGCGAGACCAGGTGCTGGCTACGACTTCGGCAATAGAATCCTGGATCATATCCTTGGTAGGACGAAGATCAGCAACTGTAAGGATTGAAATAACGATATCAGCAAGGGGGAACATGTGCGCCCTAGCATCTCTCTGGATTTCGGCAAACGGTGTTGTTTCGAACTTGGCAATCCATTTCTCTAGTCTCTCTCTTACAATCACACGTAGTCCGCTGCGGGCAGAAACATGAAATTCAATCTCATCATCCTCTAAATGATTGTCAGCAAACCAGAGGAGAGCCTCTTTAACTGCCTTCCAATCTTTAGAAAGATATCTAACTGCGTCGTCACAAAGAACATTGGTGGTACCTTCCCAAATGGCGTTGACCTGTGCGTCCCGCAACAGCTTTCCAATGTTCATCCTCACATCATGCTCTAGATACCCAACACCACCAAGTGCCTCCATACATTCGGAAACTCCAGTGACAGCACGCTTGCAAGCAGTAATTTTAGATAAGCCAGGAATAATTCTTAGCAAGACCTTTTCCTGCTGTGAAAGCTCCTTTGGAACGACTTCCTCACGGCCCAATAGAGCAGCTCCGTAGAAAGACAAAAAGCTCTGGCCTCGGATCTGGATCTCCTGAGAAGCCAAAACTCTTACATGGGCTGGCAATTGATATAGCTTCTTGCCAAATACACTTCTCACTAGTGAGTACTCCTTTGCAATATATAGAGCTCTTCTCCAAAATGCCAAAGAGGATACTGAGCTATAAACTCTAGTTACGTTCAGAACAGCAGCAATTGTCTTGACTCCTTGACCAGGGGTTCCAACCAGTTCTCCTTTCAAAGAAGTCAATTGAACCTCTGCAGTGGGTAGAGGGGTAGTGCCAAACTTTTTCTTCAATCGATGCAGACGTACACTGCTACTCTTTCCATCATCATCCTGAATGTATCCCAGGAAACAAGAAAGCTTACCATCATCCAAATGGTTGCCTTTACGGTCGATACGATGTGCTAACATAATCGACACTTGCGAATCAGTAGCACTCGAAAACCATTTGAAGCCATCCAGGCTATAAGAGCCACTACCAGCTCTTGTCTTCACAGCCACTGTCTCAGAACGACTAACATCTGAGCCACCTGGTCTTTCTGTCATCCATTGACCAGATGTCCAAAGTCTATTTGGAGCTCTTGTGGTCAGATGGTCATATGCCCGTCTCATACCAGGTGTTGCAAAGCCATTGGATTCCAGTACTTTAGCACATCCATCTGTCATTGCCAACGGACAAGAGACCATGGCTGAAGATGGACCAAACAAATAAACTTTGGCAAACGAGACAAGTCTGCTATATTCAGCATATCGACGCTCGAAAGCTGTCGATACCACGCCCTGAACAGCAGCGACATCTTTGAGTCTCTTCCAACCCTCGCTGGTCACGAGCTTATTGATTGGGTGCCCAAAAGTGTCCTGTTCAACAATAAAAGGAGGGTTGCGTTCTGCCTCATCGACCCATTCATAAGTCTGAGGGGCAACAACCACAGCACCCAATTCAGTCAACTCACGAACAGCTCTTGATTCGAGGGTCTTGGACAGCGAGTGGGGTCGAAAGAAATGCAACGTTCGCTGCAGACCCTTATCCGCCTCATACTGATTCTTATCCAGGACCGGGCTGGTCTGGAAAAATCCCGTGCTCGAAGTAGCTGGCTTCACCATTTCTCTCAACTTGTTTATTCTCAGAGAAGCTCGTGGTGTTTAAGATATGGAAATATCTGGTGATATCGTCTATTCAGCGGGGAAGTACATCACTTTTATAACCGAAATGTGGGGTAATGCCGAGACTCGCGATTATCCTCTTTCCCGTCGCTTTCACGTCTTGGCTGCCTTTTGCCTCCGGCGGCTGGGGCTTTGCCCCAGACCCCGTGGCTCCTCTCGCTTCGCTCGAGTCGGTTCCTCGGTTGCCTGGTAAAAGATTGCCCGCAAAACAATTGCTGGCAGTTCCCTCGTTCGACTCGAGCGAAGCGAGAGGAGCCAAGGGGTCTGGGGCGTAGCCCCAGCCGCCAGAGGCAGAGAGGACAATGTATAATCATAAAATCCATTATTTATATACCAGAGATGTCGTGAAACGTGAGAAAACTTTTAGTCATTAAATGCGTTAAGCGGCATGGACTGAGTGCAGTCGATGCGCGTCATGTCTAAATATACTGTCCAAGAGAATGCGGTCTCGAGAGGGGGTGTTGGCGTTGGGGGCATTGGCGATGCTTTGTTTGATGAGTAGGTCTACCTTTTGCACAACAGCTTCGGGATAGCGGTTGGCGCGCATGAGGTTGAGGACGTTATTAGCGCTGGTGAGGTCATTGTGGTAGATGAAAGCACGAATCATCGACTCATATGACGATGGCTCGGCAATGTTGCCTTGCAAGATGTAATCGAAAAGACCGACTGACTTGTCGATGCTGACCGAGGCCCAGCCACGAATAAGGATGTTGGCCATGTACGCATTGAGGTCGACTCCTTTGGCAACCATTTCTTGCAGAACTTTGGTTGTCTCTCGTACTTGGTTGTTGACCACGTACGATTCCAGCAGTGCTTGGAAAATGACTTTGTCAGGTCGAATTTTACGCTCGTGGACAAGCGCATCATAAAACTCCTGGGCGGCTGCTAGGTCATTCTGCACGACTCCTCTTGTGAACAGGAGAGCGGCAAAATGCTGAGAGGTAATCTCGTTACCATCCTCCTTTATAGTCAGCAACACGTTGTCAGCAGATTCAATATCAATAGGCTGGATAGTGCTGTACATGTCAATGAGCAGCTTATATGTGTGGGGCGATGGTCTTAATCCAAGTTCACGGAGCTTGCTGTACACTTGTAAGGCCGACTCACGATCTTGTTTAGCATGGATGAAGTACTGGAGCATAATGTTGAAAGGAGCTACCTTTGGCACGTAAGATGGAGACTTCTCCATCTCGTTGAACAACTTCATTGCAAAGTCGCCATCGCCAGCTCTGCAACATGCGCTGATCATGGTTCCATAAGTAACATTCGACTTCTTGATATTGAGTCTGTCCATTTCCTCGAATACTGCTACGGCTTCCTTCAGCTTTCTTGCTTTAGAGAGCTTCGAAAGCAGAACATTATAAACAAAGGTGTTCAATGGGATACCACTAGCACGGGCTTCGTTGAACATACGCATAGCGTCTACAGCTTCGTCGCGGTTGCCATTAGTAGGTGCATGTGCCATGAGTTGACCGTAGCCAGTTGCATCAGGACAAGAGCCCATTTCAATTAGATTGATATAAGCCCGTTCGGAAAGCTCGTATTCAATCTCAGCGCTATGAGTGACAACACTGCGATGTATGGCTGTCCAAGCGTCCCATGCTTGCGGAGCTGTAGTTGGAGGAGGCAGATATTGCAAGGCCAACGAATAGACTTCTTTAAGAATATTGTTTGCACCTTGTAGCTTACTGGTAGCAGCTGCTTCAACTAGTGACAAAACGGCGTCAGGAGTCACAAGCTCTTTGCGAATGAATGTGTCACGAAGAGTGTTTAATGCCTGCATTATCCCATGCTCTGTTCTGGCATAGCCAACAATTTCTGCCGAAGCATCCAGATTGACAATAGTAAATGGTTTGAAGATGGACTCTTCAACGAATGGTGGTGAAGGAGGCTTTTGTGATTTGTGGAAATAATCATTCCACAACTCGATGCTGGAGTAATCGTTTAACAATTGTAGAGAAGATTCTACATTCTCATGCAAGACATTAGAAATAGGCAGTTTTTGAGAGATTATATCATGAATGAAGATTTTGAAATTTTCAGTCAATTGCTGGGCAATCTCAGTTGGGATTGAGAGGTTTCCAAGCGAACCCTGAGTACAAGATTGAATCCATGTACAATGTAAATCAACGATATCGAGAGCAAGAGATTTGGCTGAAGAGTAGATTTCAAACCCTTTCGATCTTTCGGTCCAAATCGCTTGGATCACATCGATACCGCCGCCGTTCGTATTAGCGAACACACGAGGGCTCATGAATCCAGACTTTGCAATAGCCAGTGCATTTTCAATTGATAGTTGGTCTTGAGATTTAAGACCCGATACTACCAGTGACAGCAACTCTTCGCCGAATGTGCTGTACAAGTCAGAGACATTGTTATTAGCGAGGTAGTCTGTGATCCGGAAGGATTGCATTTGAAAGATATTCAAAGCAAGATCGACTTGACCTTGTTGTGACAAGTATTGTACTACGCGGAGCACTGTTGTCTCGTCCCAAACGCCACCTCTGTACTGGGTCTCGCTAATGGCTTTATATAATCTTTCGCTGTTCTCAGTGGAGATACAGAGATTCAAGTAATCACATCTGGCGTCGTTGAACAAATCAGACTCGGCACTGGCCTTCGTCGATGCAACAAAATCAAACATTTCATGAGCAACAGCAACGGCTTCGTTGTTCTCGTTTCCAACCGATCTCAAGCTCGCACTGCAGACAGCGCTGAATGCTTTTACTAAACTGTCTAACGAAACAGGGCAGATGGAAGAATCGCTTTCGGCATTCTTCAGCCATTTCCAAGTATCAGTAGATTGGCCAAGACGAGCAAATCCAGTAAACACTTGAACAAGAATCTGTTCAAACTCAGGCGACTGAACAAACAGATCCTTCGATCTGTCGTCCACTATGGTTTTGACCAACTGTGCAGCGGATGCTGCCTCGTTGCATTCAAAATACGTATTCACCATAGCAGAGACCAATTGTGAACTAACCTCTGGATCTTTCGAATCCCAATGTGAGTTAAAAACCTCTACAGCCGACTTCAGATCTTTAGTCAAACCGTAGGCTTTAATTAATAAAATATCAACCTGTAAACTTGTGACTGACGACGATGATTTCATATGTTCTATGACTTTTGTCAGCTTGTCGGCCTTCTTGAGCGTGATGAAAGTGTCCAGCAACTGGGCATAGATCGAACTTGGGTAGCTGCGTACCTTGACTGAATTACTAGCTTCAAAGAGCTCGAAAACGAGATCCGAGTACATGGCAGCTACTTCAGTAGCTTTGTTGAGCTCGCTTGACACTGAAGGCAGAAGAGTCGAATGACGTGATTTGACATTGCGTAGATTGATCAAATTTGGCGTCTCCATCAGCTTGTTGGCACTTTCCAGAAGTGTTGTAATTAATATTGAGTAGGTTTGGACGTTAGGAATAACTGATTTCGTGCTCAAGAGCGATGTGTACGCATCGAGCAGTGGACCCAAGTCTGGGTTGGTGTTGTTTTCTGTACATACATTTGCGATTGAAATCAACACCTTATTAAAAGAGTGGATAGAAAGTGGTTGCGTAGGAAACAAAGTACGATACAGCTCAACCACCCGCTCGAAATCGTTGCTTGAAAAGGCGCTGGAGATCTGGTCATCAAACGAAGTCCTGCCACTGGATACTGGCACGTCTCCAAAAACTGGGGCTGGACTCGCAATCTTTGAAACCGGTAGCTGATCGACAGAAGCCACAGAGGTTGGCGCTGAAGATCGTGAAACCGACTGTGATTCTGAGTGCGACTGGCTCTTCACTTGGGTCTCGGATTCTAGCTGGACATGTGGTTCTAGCAGTACTTGAGATGGGCTTCTATGATGCTTTGACGGTTGCTTATGTGTTTGTGGTAAATGCTGTGGCTGTTCGGCTTGCTGCGAATGTTCAGGTTCTTGAGAAGACTGTTTCGTCTGTTCTGGCTGTGAATGTGTCGTTCGCTGTTGGATACCTCTATTATCAGCCTCGGCAGAGTCAGCACCAGCAGCATCGTATATAGCATCTACATTGGCACTTGAACTCGCGGCATTGTCGTTGTTTGCCTCTTTACTACTGTGTTCGTTCTTAACATCGTTGGCGTCGCTTCTGGCATCTATCGAGTAACGGCGACGAAACTCGGTCACTGGCTTGGGCTTCACCAGCGTCCTCTGGTGGTTATACATCATATAACCATTTGCCGAACCCGCAGCTGAACTGTCATGTGCCCCTCCCGCAGCCTCGAGAATCTCTCGGTGCTTCTCATCATCCAAAGACGACAAAGGAGTTATGCTCTGGAACGTGGACGAAGAGCCTATAGTCGCATATGAGGCTGTTGTGGTGCTATCCTCAGCTCCACTGCCACCACCATTACTGCCAAACCCATTTCCATGTCTCACAGCGAGCTGCGACTGTTGTCTAGCCAGCTGGTTCGTCGTCAGAAAAAACGCCGTTGGTTGTGACGACTGGTTGTGACCTCCTGTCTGTACCCATAAATGCTTCGCCAGCGCAGCATGGCGCGAGAAGTTGGACAGCGGCTTGAAAATCATTCTATACTCTTGTTAGTTACCTTGCTAGGAAGATATGGAGGTATGGTATGGCCTCCGGCGGCTGGGGCTTCGCCCCAGACCCCGTTGCTCCTGCTTCGCAGGAGGGGCCAGGACCCTACAGACCCAGAGCTGAAGGGCACGGGACAAGCTAGAACCTAAATACAGTCTTCGCACTCTGACAGTGGACAGTAGACAGTAGACAGTAGACAGTAGACAGTAGACAGTAGACAGTAGACAGTAGACAGTAGACAGTAGACAGTAGACAGTAGACAGTAGACAGTAGACTTACTTATAGATACTTATCCTGAACCATGGGTCAAATACTCAATACAAATGATCGGTAGATAACTGTGAGATAGAATTCGAACGGACGACTCGGAGGACTCAGGTGACTCAGATGACTTGGAAATTTCACACTATTCAGATGACTCAATACCTGGTCGAGGTAGCTCTTATAATTCCTCAATATAACTGATTCTTGATCTATAACTTTAACAGCAAACCACTAAATATCCAATCAGTCACTCCGCAAATAAGCCGCCAAATAAAGAAATGAAATTTCAGTACCCAAATCGGTTGTCGAACAAAAAAAAAACTAAAACAAGATCCACTCACTGTGCAATCCTGATTACAACTCCAAACGACTTAATAAAATCAAAAAGAGAAATAAATAATCTCAATCAATAGTCTCTGACTCTATTATCCAAGCATCAGCGCGTAAGCCTCTATTAGTACTATTGACGTTTAATTGATATGAATTGAATTAAATCAAGTCCAATGCAGATTTCCTTTTTCCAAACTTCTATGCGCGCCACCGAAATATATGTAGATGTATGTAGATGGTCTCTCAGGCACCCATCTACTACGTAGTCTTCCAGTGATTCAATGTCTATTACTTTTTTCGCCCATCTGCTATTTGTGTATTTGGTGCTAGAACCCACTCTATTATCTTTTTAAGTATTTCCTATTTTGGCAGTGATACGGAGCCGACCGGAAGTTGTCTCTTGTTTGGCGGGGGTTAGGTTCTGGAGATCCAGTGTTCTATGCAACGGCGGTTGATCGGACGGGTCTCGCTCGGATCGCACCAAACTGGAACGGGTCAAGGGAGATGAGAATGTTGTGGCAAGAATGCCATAGATTCAGAAACGCAGCGAATGGACTGGAAACGTAGAGATCAGAAACGCAGGGGCTTACCGAACGACCCGTCCAGAAGATTAAAGACCTCTGTCTTCGGGTCGGGTTCCAAGTGATCCCGGGAGGGCGCAATGCCGATATTGCTTTCAGAGTGCAATTGTTCCAATTGTTCTCGCGGTTCCGCCCTAGACCTGACTCCTCCCGCTCTATTCGTTTGCTCCACAGTATTCCATGTTCCATGCTGGGTCTGGAGTCTATTTCCTGCTGGTCGTATACTTTCCCCACTATTGCTCTTGAAATGCTCAGAATAGACGTTGGCAGGACCGCAGGACCGGCAATGGCCGGCCGGCAGGCTCCACCCAGATACAAACAGAAGCGAGCGATAATTAAAAACGAATATGTAATAACAGGCTGGGCACTGGTCTCCAACCTTCCGGCCTGGTCCGTTTCGAGTCGCAGATGACTGCAGAAGAGACAGTTCTGCACCTGCCAAAGACACATTTCGATACATATCGATGGCACCCCGATGTTTGAAAATGCATCTCATCTCAGTTAGACCTGAAACCTGCAATGACTCAACCGCCGTAAACCGTACAGCTAAAACGATCGTCCGGTGGCGTGTTTTCAAAACCCCACAGACACACCCCAGCTGACGACCCCTGAAACGTTCTCGAGGAACGTCCTGGTGGTGGGGGCTTGCCTCCGGCGGCTGGGGCTCTGCCCCAGACCCCGTGGCTCCTCTCGCTTCGCTCGAGTCGGGCGTTGGGGTCCCAGTTATAGGGGTCTAAGGGTTTCTTTGGCGTGGTAGTTGTAATGGTTTCGTGGACGTGTGAGTGTTGCTCGAGCGGAACGTGAGAAGAAGCGGCCGCTGGGGTGGCGCGCGAGCCGCCGGAAACGCTGTCTGTTGTCAACGGCCCCACAGGGCGTGGGTGACGTCCCTGTAAATCTGCACAGCAGGGCTTAGGTTTATTGCCCAAATAAGCAGTAGCTTATTTCGAATAAGGTTGCATATAGAATGTGGTACCGCATATCTCTGTGTTGCAAAGAAGCTACCCAAAACGCCGATCAGCTAATTCTCTGGTCTCTCCAAGACCAAAACTGCGAGAGCAATTGAGCAATTGAGTGTTTCTTTTAGAGCAGAGAGATTTTTTTCCACCTGACTGATTCTCGGAGACAAGTCAAAGGTCAAGTTCTTCAGAGCCCTCTATGACTCGGCAACTATGACGTTCGCTCGAGAAAAGAAGCGAAAGCGCTGGGACCCCACGCTCCCGACTCGAGCGGAGCGAGAGGAGCTACGGGGTCTGGGGCGGAGCCCCAGCCGCCGGAGGCAGGTCCCCCTGGTCACAGGACAGTGGCTTGTAGTGTTCTGTCATGAATGGGAATGCTCGTATACGTAGAGCTCTGGAATAGATTTGGTAAGGTATTTGTTCTGGAATGTATTTGGGGTTTGTTGGATTGAAGATTGTGTTCGACAGTTGGACGGTGGATGGTTGAGCTACACTGTTATAAAGAGGTGATCTGCGACCAGCATGAATGACGTTATGCTGCGAGTTTCATCTCAGTGAAATAATTCGAAGTTGCTTCGATCGTACTGCTGGTTCACCATTGTGACATTTCAAAATGACTGAAACAATTGCAATTACAGGTACATCTGGTAACCTGGGCTCGGCAGTTTTAAAGCATTTGCTGGACACAGTCAAGCACCCTGCTTCGAACATCATTATCTCTTCTTCCAATCCCGATGGAGTCTCGTCGGAGATCAAGAATTCGGGCATCACAGTGCGCTACGGCGATTATCTCAATCCTGAGTCTCTCGTGAGTGCTTACAAGGGCGCTGATAAGCTGTTGATAATCTCATTCCCTTCAATGGCGCACGAGATTCGAGTGACTGCTCATAAGAATGCGTTAAATGCTGCTGTGGATGCTGGCGTAAAGCATGTTTATTATACATCACTAGCATTCAACGGTAATCCCACTGAAGCGCCAGTAATGTTTGCGCACAGAGATTCTGAAGCTTATATCAAGGAATTACACAACTCTGGAAAACTCGCCAGCTACACCATCATTCGAGAAGGCATTTACAGTGAATCGTTTTACCTATACTTTGGATATTGGAACAGAGCCACTGCCATAGACGACTTTCTCAAGGTGAAGGAGATAGTGACTTGTTGCAAGCATGGCGGCATTGCTTATGCGTCAATTGGTGATTTGGGTGAGGCCACTGCCAAGATAATCACAAGCCCCTCTTCAGACAGCGAATTTCAAAATAAGCTTGTTCTGCTCTCCGGAGGTAGAAGCGTCACTCAGCGCGAGCTCGCAACAATCATTTCTTCTGTGCTCAAACTCGACAAGCCGATTCCTCTCAGAGTCGTAGACCCAGAAACCTATGTGGAATATCACTCTGCTCACAGCGACAAGGAAATCTTAAAAAAAGCAGCAGTTATCTCTGGCGCAATCGACAACGGAGAAGCGTCCGTTGTGTCTGACAGCCTAGAGCAAATTCTTGGCAGGCCCCCCAAAAGCATAGAAACGACCATAGAAGAAGTATTTCAAGGGAAGCGAGGCGTGCGTCCCGTCAACGAGCCAATCCCGAGTTCTTAGAGCTCGCGAAGCGAGCACAACGGGTCCGGGCAGAGCCCGGCCGCCGGAGGCACAAACATTCACATTTGTACTAAATCCAATAAATAAATCACTAAATACCGTATACTCGATGACTACTCGACAAATTTTACCCATACTCCGTCGTGGACAGAGGCTGTCAAGCTCACGAGCCCCTGGAGATCCTTATATGACTTAGGAGCGCTTGGCAGCGGGACGATATCGCGGAAGGTTTGGGCGATTCTTACCAAAGTAAAGCCAGTTTCGGTAAGAGCGAATTGCTGGCCAAGACAGATTCTAGGGCCTCCGTTGAAGGGGAGGTAATCCCACATGTGTAATTTGTTTTCTTCCCATCGTTCGGGACGGAAATCGGCGTGGTCGGGGCCCCAGTACTTTTCATGGTGGTGCATGGCATATACGCTATAAGCCACTGGAGTTCCCTTCTTAACAAACACTGGACCGGTTTCATCAGGGCCGCCACCTCTTGGAAGAATGGTATCTTTAATAGCAGTACGAGCGTTGAATGGTACAATGGGGTACATTCTTAACACTTCGTTGATAGTGTTATTCAGATAGGTGCATCTCTTGAGGCTTTCAAAGGTAATTCCCTCGGTCTCTGTGCCAAAAGCTTCGAGTACTTCTTTTCTGAGCTTCTCCCACACTCGCTTGTCTCGAGCAAGGAGGAAGGTACAGAACGAGAGCAGGGATGCAGTTGTATCTCTACCGGCGAGGAGAATGTTGAAAGATTGATCACGGATGACCTTGGGGTCTCTGGTTTGTTTGGCAAGCTCTTTGATGAAAATATACGAGTTGTCGTCTCCATCCTCAGAGCTCTTTTCTGATTCCTTTTCTGTTTGGTTCTCAGTTTCAGCAAGGGTGCGGTAAACGAAATAATCAACGAAATTGTGACAGATCTTTACCTCTTCCTGGAAATGCTTGGGGTTGATGAAAGACGCAAACTTTGCAGCTTGGAGACGCAACAAAATGGTTCTTAAACTGGCATTGAAAGAAGTGGCAAATTGCTTGGCAGTGACCTTGATTTGAGGTCCTTGGACTTCACGGTTACCATTGGCCAGAGCATCCACACTCTCACCGAACAAGAACTCAGTAGCAGTATCTAGAGTCAAATCGTGGAATTGGACCTGAGCATCAAAGTACCCAATACCACGTCCATTGTCCTTAGCACTGTCTCTTTTGAAATTACTGAGAAGCTGGTTGACATGAATATCCAAAGACTTGAGCTGAGACACCTGTTGACGAGAAAACTGAGGGCGCAATAAAGCACGAGAATGTTTCCAGCCTTCTCCACTAAGAGTGAAGATGCCATCTCCTAGAAGTGGGTACATACCAGAATGACGCTGACCAAGAGAATAATCCTTGAAATTGGTAGCAAG
Organism: Sugiyamaella xylanicola (nom. inval.); assembly: GCA_001939105.2. Lineage (NCBI taxonomy): Eukaryota > Fungi > Ascomycota > Dipodascomycetes > Dipodascales > Trichomonascaceae > Sugiyamaella > Sugiyamaella xylanicola (nom. inval.). Next base: position 198,653 of record MQSX02000019.1, read on the forward strand.
GATGGCCTTGACATTCTCTGCATCTCTAGTAATTATCCTCTCTACGCCTAATATTTCACCGTGAGATGTGTCATGGCCCATGTCAATAAACTTGTTCAGGATAAGTTCGAAACTCTTGTGTTGTTTAGAAGCCCTGAAACCTCTCGCGAAGTTGCGGATGCCGAAGGGAAAACTATTCTCCCTATAAGGAGGCTTTGTGCGATGTTTCCTGGCCAAATGTTTGACTTCCCATTGAAAATATAGCTCTCGGAAGAGTGCAACCGCAATAAAGGCAGCAAAAATGCCGAACAACTTGACGACGATTCCCAGCATTGTTCACGAATTCTGATCTGAGTTTTCGAACAACCAACCTCGACAAATAAATAATCTGGTAGTAGAATACAACAGTAAGAAAACAGTGGTAGCTGAAGACACAGTAGCAGAAGACACCAGTAGCAGAAGACACTAGTAGCAGAAGAGACTAGTAGCGAAAGTAGTGATAGAATACAAGGTGGCACTAGAATACAAGGATGACAGTAGGACTACGTGTGTATAAAAATAGACTAAACCAGATCTGACATATATATACGAAACTAAGAAAGATGGATCGATCGGTAGCCCAACACTCCGCCTCGCAACGAGTATATTTTGACAGTGAAGACACCGAATCTGATGCAGGTACTGGCGGATTCTTGTTGGTCCGGATGGGCGCTGCGCACAATCTTTGCGGGGAAGACCTGAACTTACAATTGGCCCCAGTGGCAGTGGACAAGCCTCTCACTACGGCTGATACCGAAGTGGGATACCGAGATGCACTATATTTGTCGTCATAATAGAGTTTCATGCGAAGAATGGACTGTCTAACCGCGGCTATGCAACAAGGCTCATGTGCTAGAGCCCTGGCCATGCCTCCGGCGGCTGGGGCGCTGCCCCAGACCCCGTTGTGCTCCGCTTCGCGGAGCTGCTGCTTGCAACCCCCTGGTCGACTCGAGCGAAGCGAGAGGAGCTGCGGGGTCTGGGGCAGCGCCCCAGCCGCCGGAGGCAATGGTGACCCTGTGTTCATGTGAAGAAGCTTCAGGGGTGGTTCAAGATAGATGCATCTGCAATGCTGGTAGCGACGGCGTACAGTGGTTGTCAGCCTATTGACCAAAGCCTCCATATAGTCACCCTTAGGTCATTTGCTTACATTTTGCTAGACCTGTGTCTCCACCTTCGAGCTCCATCATCCTCCAAAAATAGATTAGGGACCTGGCTGTGCTAGCCTATCTTTTGGATAGGTAAAAAAATAATGACACCCGAGGGATTCGAACCCTCGCCTCCGAAGAGATCAGGACCTTAACCTGACGCCTTAGACCGCTCGGCCAGAGTGCCAATTTTTGTTAAAAAAATAATTGGGCTCTCCGTCAGTTATTCCTTCAGTTTTGAAAGCCCCTTTGAACGCGGCGCGGTTTTTGGGCATTCGACCTGTATTTCCAATTCTCTCGCTTTATCATCAATTATATTACATGAATTATAAATAAAAAACATCTACTGGTTTAAATGCACGATTTGGTTATTTTCCGAGCGCTCTTTTGGCGTTGCGCTCTTGCTGGAGCTGGTTTTTCTTGACTAGCTTCTTTCTGTCTGCTCTATTCAACGATCTTGGATCGATCAAATCGTCACCAGGCTTGGCATCCTTTCTATTGTCATCAACTTCAACCAGCCACTGGTTATCAAGTTGCTTATTCTTTCCGCCATAGCCCCACTTGGGCACCCATTCTCCTGTAGCTTCGTCGTAGACGAGCTTGCCATCCTTGGCCTTCTTCTGAATGCCCTTCTTAGCAGCAAACTGCTCCCATTTGGTAGGAGCCTTAGGCTTAGGTAGTGGCTTCTCACGAGGTAACTCTGTAGCTGGCTCGGGTAACGAGAAGAGAACCACCGTGCTATCTTGTTTGGATGAACTGTTATTAGAATCTGTAGTTGTTTTAACTGGCAACTGAAGAAGCTGGTTTACAAGAAGCTGAACATTATCTCTAGCCACTGCTTGGAGATGTGCATCCTTCTCTTTTTCATTCGATAAAAGTTTTGAATCAAGAGGATTTGTGTCGAAAACTGTGAGATTACCAAAATCAAAAGTGTTGGGAATAGGCTTTTCAACCAAAGCTGACCTAATTTTGTTAGTCAACACTGTGCATCAGCTACAGAAGTATCCGCAAATTCACTTACTTTAATTCGTCTTTAGACATGATGATGGAGTTTTATTTCTTGGGGTACTTGGTTGGAGGCTCTGGAAAACTAGTTCCCAATTTTTTTTCAGCGCATACAATTTTTTCCAGCCGTACCCAAAAGATAACATCAAAATCTGGCATATTTTTAGTACCTACGCACTATCGTCATAACGGGGATATTCCTAGAATTCAGAAAAAACCCCGTAGCCAATTTTTCTACTCGTCTTAAGGTGGCTTGGCGCCTCCGGCGGCTGGGTTCTACCCCAGACCCCGTTCCTCTTCTCGCTACGCTCGAATCGATCGAGTATCAGCCCGTTCGAATCACATGCTGTCACTATGTAGACCGACCTCTGTTCATAGTATAGTACCTTTCAATTAATCAACTAGTTAAATATCGTGCAAAAGTTAAGTTATAAATTATAGTAATGGTATGGGTATAGTCTATTTAGCAGTCTCTGGAATAAGTGAAGGGGATCTCATTCTTCCAAATACAGCGTCTTCATCTCCTTCCTTAGGAGCGTAGATGTCACGAGCAGGCTCTTCAACAACCTTCTTCTTCTTGAAGACAGAGAAGATCTTAGGTGATTTCCATTGCTTGACTCTGAAGAGATAATAAAATGAAAGCATAGCAAAGACATTGAAAATGATATAAGCACAGATGAATCCTACGTTTCTCCATCTTTGATCATAGTTGACGCCAATTGTGTCGAGATACTCGTCTGCGACACTAAATTTACAATATTGGCAGTCAAAAGTGGCCGAGGGATTGTTGAGGTATCCACTGACGTTCTTCACAAAGGCTCCAGCAAACGACTCACAAGTCATTCCACTTGGCGGCTGGAATATACTAAACTCCTGGGGTTTACACACAACCTTCTTGTCATGCATTACCACACCTAAGTAGCACTGAATGAAATAAGTGAAGGGTGATAGTCTGAACACAAATACCCAGAAGTAAGGTGACAACTGAAGGGGTTGAAGAACACCACAGAAAGCAATCAAGAAACTGAACAACAATGAAGCAATGGCAGCAGCTGATGCTGCGTTGGGCGAGAAATAACTGATCCAGAGAGCAAAACTGACGTAGTAAAATTGAAACAAGATACAGTAAACAAAATAGAAAAAGCCAGCCACATGTGGTTCAGTACTGTAACGAACAGGGAAGTAAAAGCAGCAGTAAAGGAGCGTAGAAAAGACAATATGGTACGGTAGCTCTGACAGGTACTGAGCCAATAAGAGACAACTCCAATGGAAGGTATTAGAAGATGATTCACGAACTTCATACAGTTCTCTTGTTTGTTCAGCATTTGAAAGAATTTGATTTGTTAATGGCGCAGATAGAACTTGAATCAAGAAAACACCGAACATGGCATTTTGCATTCCAGCAATCGAAAACGGATTGCCGACATTCCAAAACGTGAAACCAATAAATAGACCAGCTACAATCATCAACATAAACTTTGCCATGAGATAATCAGGCGATCTCCAGTACTGAGTCATAGTACGTAAGGTGACATACTTGAATTGAGTCCAATAGCTAGCAGCAAACTTTTGAGTCAACACTTTAGCTGGCACATCACTATGAGGAACGGGTTTGGCAGCAAGTTCTGCTTGTAGCTTTGAAATCTCAGCAGTAGTGTCATGACACTCTCGCGATGCTTTCCAAATCTCGCCCCAGTCAGCACTTACGCTAGCTGTGGCACCAGCTCCAATAGACTCAAGAATATACTCAGCAGGATTCTCATCGGGACCACACTTTCTAGCACCATTTCTCTCGAAATAGCTCGTCAAAGTCTCAGAATTATGACCAATATCTCCAAAATACACAGTCTTACCACCTTTTTTCAATAGCAACAATCGATCAAATTGTTCGAATAGGGTAGCTGAGGGCTGATGAATTGTACACAGAATAGATTGACCAGCATTAGCCAGCATTCTCAAAAATTGCACGATGGCCCATGAAGACTGAGAATCCAAACCAGAAGTTGGTTCATCCAAGAAAAGTAGAAGAGAGGGCTTTGCAACCAACTCGACACCAATAGAAAGCTTCTTACGTTGTTCAACATTCAATCCTCGGCCTGCAGATCCAACAATGGCTTCGGCATAATCAGACATACCAAGCAATTTAATAATCTGCTCCACATAGTCGAGCTTCTCAGCATCGGGAGTAGTTGCTGGCTGTCTTAAACGAGCAGCGAATTGCAATGACTCTCTAACTGAGGCTTCAGCAAGATGCAAATCTTGCTGCTGGACATAACCTGTTCGACGCTGGAATGAATTGTCTAGAGGCTTTCCGTTGACTAACATATCACCAGTAATAACACCAAAATGAATTCTCTGAGAAAGAACGTTCAACAATGTGGTCTTACCTGCACCTGACTCTCCCATTAGAGCAGTCAGAGTACCTGGTTTGACATATCCTTGGACATCGTCCAAAAGCTTACGGGTACCGCCATCCAAAGGAATTGTATAATCAACATGTTGCCAACTGAAAACCTCTCTAGAAGCAGTGTCAAGAGTCAGTTGACCAGTTTCAGCAGCTTCTTTTTCAGCCTGAGCGTTCTCATCCAGGACCTTGGGCATATGACCTCTTTTGAAAAGCAACATATCACCTCCTCCAGATACCGGTCTAACGACTTCACTAGCAATACAGTTGATAGCAAGGAAGAAGATCCAGAAGCCAATGACAATGCCGACATTTCTCCAAACATGGTCCCATTTATAGTTGAAAGAAGCCTTCAAGTAATCGTTACCGTCCACAAAATTGTTACCAGGTCTGGCACCAGCAAATGCACATACTTGGTTATCAATGGTGACATTTTCATATCCAGGTCCACTTGGAACAAGCAGATCACAGGCCATTCTCAAACCATGGAATTCATTACCCATTAAACTTTCAAATCCGTACGCTAAAGGATCTATCCAGTTAATCCATCTAAACCAAGGATGCATCGTAGTAGTAGAAATCATATAACCAGTGTAAACTGAAAGTACCAACACGAATACACCAGCAATAGAATTAGCACTAGAAGCAGACTTAGTCAAAGTGGAAACCATTTGAAACAAGGAAGAAATCGAAAGTGAGGTAATAATAAGTACAAGTAAGAAGAGGAAGAACTGGCCTGCTGCCACTCTTAAGCCTACCATAAAATACAGAATAACAGTGAAAACAATCAAGGTAAGAACTTTAACAGGGAGATCAGAGAGAATGGTCTGAAGAGCTTCACCAGACGGATGATAAAAGGAGTAGCCTTTTTGCTTTAAAAGAATTGGACGATTTTGGAAAGAATTAGATATTTCAGCAAGGGCACTGAGGGAGTTATAAAGCAAAGCAAAAAACATAGCACCTCCTCTTGAAAATGCACCTGAGGTCGTGGTTGGAATGCTATAGAAAAGAGAGCCAATAATGAGTGACTGGATAATGGCAGCACTAACATTAATGATTGTATAAGCTTTGTCACCAATTACTCTTTGGATACCTCTATTGATGAGCAAACGCAATTGGGAACGGAAAGTGAGAATATATCTCGATCTCTTAGGCTGTCGCTTCTCCTTGAGCTGGTTATTAATAACATTTCTGACTCTCTCTAAAGTTTGGCCCGAGTCACTCTTCTGTTCGTATTCTTCGATTTGTTTTACAAGTCTGGCGTGCTCTGGAGAGTTTTTCCAATACTGTTCGAATTGTTCGGCAGTAGTAGGGACCTTGTCTTCAAAACCGGCACGAGGAGTTCTACCCTTAGGATCAGTAACCGATGTTAAGAACTCAGGGGTAGTTTGACGTGGTGGACAGTCCCAACCTTGCCTGATGAAAAAGTCTTTTGCCTCCTCAGCTGGGCCAAAGTAAATTTGACGGCCACTATAAAGAACTGTCACTTTGTCGTACAGTCTGTAAATGTTCTCACCAGCTTGGTAAATGGCGACTACAGCAATGCTTTGAAGGTAATTTGTTGAAGCTCTGATAGCATGGTTATATTCCAAAGCAGTTGATGCATCAAGACCTCTGGTAGCGTTATCCCAACAGTAGACGGTACCCCTGGCAGCCAATGCTTCTGCAATTGAGACACGCTTTCTCTCACCTCCAGAAACACCACGAACAAAGTCATTACCCACTTTAGTCTTGAATGTGTGACGTAAACCAAATACAGTTCCTAGCGTTTCGAGCATCAAATCTTGATACTCTTGACGAGACACATTTTCCAGACGATGGCTTGGTGTACAACACGCAATTGCGAATCGCAGCGTCTGTTCTACAGTCAAATGTGGGAAATGGACATCCACTATAGTAAATGTTAGTAAACTTCTCGCCAGTTCAGTGTAAATTGGGCTGCTGAAGTAATTGCATTCCCACGTATCTACTTACATTCTGGATTGTACAGAACCTGACTTTTGAAATACTTTAACATATCAGATTGGGATACACCGTCGTAGTTGATGTTTCCTTCCACGCCTTTGAACTGATCAATCTCACCGGCGATTGTACGCAACAAAGAAGTACATCCAGAACCTGGACGGCCCAAAACAAGCAACATTTCACCAGGAATAATTAAACCATCCACATCGTGGACAATATTTCTCAGGGGTGGGCTTTTTAATTTCTTTAGCGCAAGTGGTAAACCCACAATCGCATGAAGGATCTCATAAACAGAAGGAGCGTAAGAGGCGCCTGTGTCGACGCCGATTGTAGTCAAGTGTCTGAATGCAACACCAGTGGTATTGATCTCTAAACCTTCATTGTCCATGCGACGAACAAGAGTTTTCAATAAAGCACGAAGACTGAAATCATCTGGATTGACCTCGAGCTTGCCATCTTTCAAAGTACGAGTAGACAGAACTCTAGTCAGAGCCTCCAGCTGATGAGCACCCTCAGGGGTACTCATGACCCTGGACATACTACGAACTAGAGCATCATCAGGATTATAGGCCTCGACATCATACTCATCATCTCTCAGAGGAGAAGGCTCCTCAGGTGCGTGATCAGTCATGGCTTCTAGCAGTTGTGACTGAGCCAAAAAACCACCGAGAAAAAAATTTCGACTGCGATCGATTACTTATATCAAGTCCTATCGGATTCTATTTAAACAAAGACTAAGCTACAGTGGATTTATCGACTTCCCAGTTGGTCATAGTGCTGTGATGTGATGTTTACATGTATTATTAGCCCAAAAAGCAACGTTTAGCTGTAGTGCTCGAGAAGTAGGCAAAACCCCAACCTAAGTTTATCGGACTTACATACGCAAATTATTAAAGTTACTGGCGCGACAATGGCACACTATTACTAAAAATCTGGAGAACTGTGGACCGAGAGGACCAGAAACACGGGATGGCGAAATATTGTGGACGCATCTGATCTGTCCATTAGGACTGCGTCAACAGCATGCGGAATGTATGATCAGGGCCCAAATCGGCAGCTCATCGTTAATAACATGTTAGGCATACAGGCGTAAGCCATCATGCACATGACAACCTGAGCATCTTGGCAGTGATAAATCGAGCTTCGACGGTTGGTTAATAGCCCATGGTTTGAAGAATACAGCTAAAGTATATATAGGCTCTTCTATGACAGAAGACGAGTTCGAAATATCAAAAATGTGGGCTTAATTGGCTCTATAGCTCCTCAACAAGGTAATGCAACTGACCCGTTGGATTAATAACGGTTCTCGAAACAATATCGGTGCACCGAGAGCGTTACATATGCAAGCAGTCTAGAACTTGGCGGGGGCTGTGATGCGCAGGGTGCCCATCAAGCAACCTCGGAGAAACAGCTGGAGGGTTTTCGGGTTCAGTTATACAACCGTTCCGCAAAGATATATTGGGAGTTGGTAAAGGCAACATCCACCAACAATAGCTATATACGAATAGGATATGGGTTAATCCGTTGTAAGGGGTAAGCAAAGCATATTCAGAACCGTTTTCTCACATTGATTGAAGCGATTTTTTGCAACTGATTGATAAGGTTGATCAGCTATAGCTGCCATCGGAGGGAAGCGCAAAAGATGGAAATTTATCCGACTCGGAACGGGTTCCTACTTTCTCTCCGGACAGGTAAAAGATAATGCAGTTTGGATGTCTCAAAGATGAATAATGACGTTTTGATAAAAAGACAGATAAGACCAACGTTTTGGGATGCAGATCTCTAGACGAGAAGTAGGAATAGGCAATATCCGGGTCTGAAATCTTTATTCGGAAGCACCCTATCCGACGATATATTTTAGCAGGCGGATGGTGGCAAATTTTTTGCTCTGATAAAGAGAAGAGAAAGCTTAAGACCGCAGCATGCAAGTTCCCCTGAAAAGGATTTCTTCGATGTCAGACTGATTTGTGCGATAGCCAGCTTATCTCCGTAAGTTTATTTCGCTTCCTGTGCTTCGGGCCGTTGATCCAGTCTCCGAACCTGCTTCCGAAGATTCTGGGCTTTGTCGCTGACAATGGCTTGTTAAGCGACGAGGCTAGACCGTTCTCTCTGAAGAAATGCTGGTCCAGGGAGAGATTCCTCGAGAAATGTCAATAAATAAATTAAAAATTACGATAAAAAATTGGTGACATGGTAACATTATACTGGTTGGGGGGATTCATTAGGGATCAGGTACTAAGTGATTGACTCATGTCTGTACACGAGGTCTCAAAAAACCTGGGTCAAAGAATTCAAATGAAGTAGCGCGAGAGCGAATCCCTGATCTCCGCTTGTTTCTTCTCAGAGTGAATTCATCATTAATCTTCTCAATGCGGGTTATACGAGCTTCTTTTGGCATAATTGGTAGCAGAATGGGAGGTGGTTGGAGCCCTTCCGAAGACGGAATGGCTGGGGCCGGAATGTCTGCATATGTCAGATCACCTCTAGAGATGAGCTCAGTCAGCAATCGTCGATGCATCCGCAAAGTAGCAGAGAATATCACGACAAGATTTGGGGTCGACATCCGGTTGCTGTCACTGTTTTCGGCTACTTTTGCCAAGTGCCTGACAATCACATGGAGAAGAGCAAAGTGTGAAACTCGAAGTTGCATAAGTTCGTTTCTCACTAGGGAAAGCACATCTGTCTCGGCAACGTCTGATGTTTCTAGGGATTCTAGTGTTTGTACTGGTAATGATACTTTTCTCACAGACTCTGGCGTAGCTGGCTGAGACTCTACTGAAGAAGAGCACAGCTCAGGAACCTCAGTAAGATCCGGCGTGGCTGGTGCTGAAATTATGCTTGTGGAAACGGATGACAGGGTGGTATTACGGGATAGTGTGGTAGTAGGGGTGAATTCATTAGGCGTTTGAATGTTCGAGCTGACGCTGACAGCAGCAGTCCAGTCGTATCCTTCGGGAATGTAGCGCAATTCCTGGTGAGGACCCCAGACTTTGAAAATCTCCACAGGCAGTTCACGAAGAAAGAGCTTGAGAGTAGAGGTGACAGTGTGGATGTCGAATTCTTGAGGGTCAATCTCAAAAGTTGGTCCTTCCTGGATAATTTTTGTCTTTAGTTTTCTCATTGATGCTGTACTACCGCTTATTCTGTAGATGCCCTCTTCGTGTAACCCGTATGTTGTTACGTATTCGATTAGTTTTAAGACGATGGTCGGAACATGCGGTTGCAGTTCGGCAAGGCATAGGGCGGCATCAAAAGATTTAGTAGGAAACTGGCTGTTTAACTGCACAGCATCGTCTAAAGGAGCTAGAAAAACAGGGTATTTGCCATCCGGATCGTTCTTAGAAGACGAGTTTCGACAGGAGCAGCTCTTGTTCTTCTTCTTGAAAGTATAATTGCTAGCCGTTGAAAATGTAGTGGAAGAATCTAGAGTCTCTGTATCAAACTCAAGACTTGAAAATGACTGCCGTGGAGATACCAAGGGCTGGTAGTCCAAATCCGTAATCATCTCTGGGCGACGGCCCTTTCTGAAGTATTTTCCCTGAAGGATATTTCTAATACCCTGAATGTGCATTTTAAGGGGGTATCATCCAAACAAGCTATGTATATGGAGCGTCAGAAGACGGAGCAGGTTGGTTGAGATGGATAGTAAAGATGTATGCTTATGAGGCTTTGGATGCAGTTGTCGCACCTGAGAACTAAGAGCCTTAAAACAATGAGCAAACACCACAAATGAGGGAATAACTGTAAACAACTTTGTGCTACAATTTCCAAAATTAAAAGTGGATACCGTTCCTCCTGTTGTTGGATTTCAGTCAGTACGCAAATACCAATATAATATAACACCCTGTCTCGGTGCCACAATACCAGTTGTATATATACCCAGCTATTGTACACTCGCCGTATCCAATAACACCCGTCAGCTCGATCCGTGTGATATGTATTTTATGTGTGGTAACGTGCAGATTGGTATGTCGTTACCAGTCGAGCGGAAATAATATACCTGTCTTGTCCAATTGGACGAGTCAACCACTAAATTGAACTTGGTACACAAAACAGAATAGGGCTCTACCGAAATCGTTAAGGCAGGGTCCAACAAGTCAAATATTAATTCACCAAAGATAGTAGTACTAGGATCGGAATAAACGACGCGTCTGAGATAGCGGTATGTTAAAGCCTCAAAGTTGAAAATACCGGTGATATAAGTAATATGATCAAAAGTGTTCGCTGGATCACGTTGATGAAACTTGAGATGGAAATAGAAATTTTGGCCAAGAATCACAAAATGATACCAACAGCAACAAGCTGGCTATATATAACCTCGAAACTGCTTGCCAATATATGTCGATAAGACGCTCGAGCAACTGGCAGCTTATAAGCAGCTCCATGCTGTACAGCCCTCATTACATTGACCGTTTACCCCCTGTCGAGATGATTGCATGGTCAAAACTCTAATAAAGTTTGTACCCCTTAAAGCAGTCGATCAATGATCTGATGTTGATATTTTACGTATCGAGAAATAAATTTATAGCGCCGCTTGGGGAGGTACCCCTGAAAATGCACATATAGGCACAGACTTTGATATATTGGTGTTTCTCACACGTCAATGAGTAATAATATCAAACAATGCTGAGTTCCAAGGGTTTTCTGCCCAAGATATTTAATTAAAAAAGTCTACAGTCTACCATCGACAGTGGACGACCAGTACCGCGTCGTTATTTGGTCGGTTGGCTTTTTTTCAAATGCCCCTCTTTTGCCTGGCATGAAGTGCTATTGCAGCTCAGCTATTTTGCTATGTGCATGGACTGGGAATAATATGTATAAATGCGTGCACAATGATGTATTCAGTGGTAAAATAAGCAGGGCCAGGAAAATCCAGCCAGTACCGTCGATGTAGAGAGCTAATTTAGGTAAAGCAGGGCAATTAATAGAAGGTAGGAACGTATTGCACTATGCACTATAGCCTATACATGTAAGCTGCACGGTTGTTTCATGATAAATAAAGTTCGGAATGAGTACGGACTGGGCCAGCCACCGACGGCAATGGGCAGGATATGTTTAGCCCAGTCCAAGTGCCTGTCCACTACCGGCCAGAAGCTGGCCAAGAGAGAGCCAAGAACCGCGAAAGGCGTTTACACGCCCCTAACGGTTGTCGTGAGCCAGGAACTGTTCCGCCATTAACGGAAGAGGCAGTCGATTTAGCGGCAGCTGCTTGTTCGGAAGGCGTGTTCAGACCGCCCACAATCTCTTACGAAAACCATTAAGGGCCAAGATTGACTAGCACATTCAGACCGCCCACAATCTCTTACGAAAACCATTAAGGGCCAAGATTGACTATGTGCTAGCCACATTACGACTCTAGGTCGACCAGTTGTTTCATGTTCTTTCCGTACCGATGCTCGGGAATATGAATGGCCGCCGTTTCAAGAGCGTTGGGCAGAAGAAAGCTGCCATTTCGAACTGAGAGAAGACAATTCGACAATGACAGCGACAGTCCCACGCTGTCTCAAAATTAGACCTTGGGTTGCCATCTAAACATCGACAATGTCTACCGCATTCGTACCTTGCAGAATACCATATAGCTAAGTTCAATTAACCTGGCATACAGCTCGTAATTAGATCCAGTCATCTCACTGGGCTTACAAGCCTCCGGCGGCTGGGGCTCCGCCCCAAACCCCGTAGCTCCTGCTTCGTAGGAGATTGCGTGGACCGTGGACGTTCCGACTCGAGCGTAGCGAGAGGAGCAGCGGGGTCTGGGGCGGAGCCCCAGCCACCGGAGGCAAGGCCCCCATTCGCCCTTTGCACAGCTTGTGTCAGAGCAGATACAGTGGGCAAGAGCTGGCTGTGACGTCAATACGGTCAGTGAATACCATCGTCAGCTGATGTGGTCTTACTTGGTTGCGCGTATTGTTGTGGAGAAAGCCTGGAGAAAATGCACTCACTGGACGATTACAGGTCTATACGTGCTCGCCGTTGCTAAGTTCATGGTGTACGGATGTCTGAACAGACGATATGTTGCCGGTTGTAACAGTACTGGTTTGGGTACCTGCGTCTTGTCTCGAGAAGTGTATCTCAGTGCATGACGCTAGGGCTAAATGAACTATCAGTCTTCCCGTTTTGAAATGAGCAGACAGTAATGCTCGTCTCCGTTTCAGAAGCTCGGTCTCCGATGGCTCGAGCAGAAAAAGATACAACTATCGTTCTGTTGAAACAGCTTTGACAAAATTCGCAAGAATAACGCAAAGTGCTTTGGCTGGCGGAACCTCAGAACTTCGACTCCGGTAAAGCCAGAGGGGCCACGGATCTGGGAAGAACTCAACGATTTGGTCTGGTTTAAAGTTTGTATAGAATGAACTGTTGGACTATTGTCAATACATAACATAAAGTATTATGGCTTTAACTGATCTTTTTCTAATCCCCGCTCCCGCATATCGGACCATAGTCTTTACAATAGTCCGTTGTTGCCTTACTTCTACTGCTGTTGCGTGTTACTCTCCTTCGACAAGTAGGATGAGGTTGTTTTTGCATGGGCATCACGTCTGGTTTCTCGTGAATAACTCCACTCCTGTCATAAACACCCGGCTATTATGACCATCCTCAATAACATCAGCATATTCCCAACACCATAGTTAGCTCCTAATACTGAACATCGCACATAATGCCACGTTTTAACGGGCAACCTTATGATCCTGCTGAAAAGTGGGAAATTATAGGGCCTACTGGAGATAGGAGTAGATATCGCGTTTCTCATTGCCCAGATCAGTCTGAATATGAATCAGGTTTAGAACAGTTCAGTATTGATCCCGACGATACCAGCACTTCAGCTTCAGCTGGTCGTACTCAGGCTAAACTTCAGCAGGATCTTCGTGAGGCACTTCTGAAGCCAAATGTATTATTCGACTATCTGGTTGAAGATATGGGTCGAAATACAACTTTCAAATTGTCCGAAAGGATACTCGATGAGGTTCTAGATCATCCTGAAGAAATATTCCAAACTCACGAAAAGCAATTTAATCAGGCAAACCGCGATATGTCAGAAGAAAAGAAAAATTACTTACTGAAATGGGCCAAATCGAGATGGGTTTACGATGTAAAGCGTGGTAGAGAAATGCACACAGATTATAATGAGTCTCTGGACTATTACGATAGACAGACCTCCTTGAGGAGATCTGTCGATGAAGGACCCTCCGAAGATGTTGACCGTATGATAGCCTTAGAGAGAAAGCTGGTAAAAGAAAGTGTATGGTCCAAAAGAGCGGCACAAATATATCTTGGAGTAAGACTGCCGGATGCTTTAAGCACATATAACCGGTTCGACATACTCTATGTAGAAACGATTGGAGGTCATTGGTATCAGGCTAATAGACTAGATAGCAATACTTTTGATAGAGATTGTTTTATGCCTTTCAAGGCAAGTTTAGAAGAAGCAGAAGATTCTCGATTCATAATACGTTCAAGAGCCTATCCTCCGCGGATGTACCAAGATGGGCAAAATTTGGTATCAAGGGGATCAACAGTCCCTACATCTACTGAGAAATTGATGTCTTACATAATAGTGACGATTTGCAAGCGCATTTTGTGGCCAATTCTAAGAAGTAAAAATGTTCCAGGCTTCCTCAAATTCTCTCGTGCCAAACCAGATAAAAAGTTTCCTCATGCTGATGGACCACACGAATCTGATTCTCATAAATCCATAGTGGTAGACAGGATTGATTTAGCTCTTAATGACTCGGTCATGATCCCAATGACCCTTATCGTATATTATACCTCCAGGAGTGATTTGGATTTGTGTTATGAGGGCCACCATTGGAACTTGGCTATGGATGAACTTCGCTACTATTTGTTACGCTACAAGGTGCCTCATTTTATAGTGACTAGTTTCTATGAAACTTACTTCATTGATTTCACAGGATATGCAAACGGGAGACTAGCTTATAACATTTTTCGAGTTAAATACGACTCTACTAATTCAACTCTCCGCCAAGCTATCGCTGCTTATTTGCTCAAATGTTCTGAAGGCAACCCGACAGTGTTGGCCAATGCAATTGTCAATGATATAAAAGCCGAGAAAAACCCATTTTTAATTCTGCCAACGGAGGAAAGTATGGATGTTCATGCCACTACGTTGAAACTAGTACGCCCCAGTAATTTTTTCGTTGGCCACATTTATAACCAAAGAGAGAAAGATGAGGTAGAAAGGCTTCCAGCTGTGAAAATTGACTTTGTTAGACCTTCTAGGGATGGATTTCTTGCAGTAAGACACTCGCGCATACCGAGCGATGAGGATCTTGACAACTCCGTAGAAATGCATCTATACGACGCTGAAAGTTATACTATTTCACGTTTGTTGATTCCTGATAAGCACAGTGTGTACGCTGTATCCTACGATGAAACTCCTGACGAGTCTAAGCCTAACGAAATTCGGTTCTACCAAGCGCTTGAAGCTCTACAAGGCTCTGTTATCCCACACTTCTACAAAGAGATAGATGAAGGCACAAATGGTAGAAAAGGAATTTTGATTGAAGATTTGACCGAGTACAGACCAATTACGGAGTTTCTCGATAGTTTGCGTGATAGGTACAATAGAGGAAAGAAGTCTGTCGAGGAGGAAATTAAATTATTGAACGACATTGAGGTTTTAAAGAAGACGGTTAAAGATCGATATCAACGTATACACGAGGAAGGTGTAATTCACAACAATGCCAGTGGGCACAGCATTCTTGTACGAGACGTGGTCGATGTTGTTATAACAAACTTCACCAACAGCTTTTCGTCTCTCAATATAAGACCTGAGCTTAATATCAGACAAGACTGGGAAGATCTGGCACTACTATTCTCCAGGCTTAGTATGTAGTCTTCTAAATATCCATATCAGAAATATTCATTAGAATACTTAGTAGTTTTCCGGAATGTATTTTATTTATTTTTGGCTTCTCGTTTCCTATAGTCCGTAGATTTAAATAAGATCTTGAGTTACTTTGAGACAGGTGAGTGCTGTTCAAATCCAGGCCATTGTATGGATATCAAGATATTACTTACGCCTTATATTTAATCACACGGATGGATTGTGCAAATATAAAACATTTTCCGTGGATTTCTGCACACATCCAAATATATGGACATATCGACGATGGTTATTATTTTGTTCATAAATACTAATTGCTATGCTTATGACTACCATTTATATCAGGATACCTGGTTCTCAATACAAATAACCGCTTGGTCGCGAAGAACTTGGAGATTGTTTCTAAGTAATAAATATCCAGCCAATCAATAGCCAAAATTTGGCTGGGTACGAGGACGGTCCTCCCACGAATCGAACTCGGTGAGAGGAATCGTGAGACCAGGAGCACTGGCTCTGTCTCTGGGGACCATACCACGAGATGGCGATCACCGCATCTGGCTAATATGTTGCATAAGATGCCAGATAATGTATGATAGAGGTAGGGGTACTATTATTTACTTCGTCTCGAACTAGTTTTATGAGTTACAAGGATATAATGCTACCATGGTTATTAATTTCAACCGGTTTCGTCATTAGAGTCTCGGGTGGCGTGTTGCGTACCTGGTGATCATTACTGAAGACATCCTCCAGCATTGATGCATATGTAAGGTACGACCATTAAAGTACGATATGGAGTATTAGAGTATTTTTATTTACCCCGAAGCGTCTCTCTGAATCCGGTTGAGCCACAACGATGTTGTTTTTCTACTGCCTCTTTAATCCTGATTTGGTGCCGTCAGCCTGCTGCCCAACTTTAATTCGCGTATAACGTCTGTTTAGCTAGTATATAACACTGAGACATGTCTCTGTTTGGGAGTCGCGCTAAGCCTCCTCGCTTAAGTTGGTTTTGCCGTCTGTTTCCTCCCTCTTTTCGCTTAACACATTCGAGACTAGAACAGAACACGATTTGCTTTTGCAGAAATGCTCTTGGTCGCTCCTCTGACATCAAATGACCCATCAAATCCCTCCGCCCACTAATTGAGAGGAATACTGCCAACTTTCGTCATCTTATTTGAATTCGATCGTGTCCGTTATTCCAGACTGTGTTCTTCACGTTAGGATTAAACCACCAACCAACTGACACTGTTGTATCATTTAGACTTAACAAAATCTGGTGTCGATCTGTTGTGCCTCTGGCGTCTGCTGCTTTACCCCAGACGCTGCTGCTCCTACCGCTTCGCTCGAGTCTGACGAACGTCGTTGCAACACCAAAAGTCGCTAGAGACGATAGCGCAAACGACTGAGCTTTAGCAACCCCCAAGCCCGACTCGAGCGAAGCGAGAGGAGCACTGGGGTCTGGGGCTTTGCCCCAGCCGCCGGAGGCGGACCCTGAAAACACATCACGTGAATATCACGTGAAAGCCGAAGTACCGCTTCAAGACGATTCCCTCTCGAAATTTCACCTTCGCCAAAGTGTGAGTGAAGCGAAGCACGACAGACTGCAGAGGACACAAAAGTAACTGGAATTCACCTTTGTATTTCAGCCTTTGTTTGCAAACTCGAGGAGAAGTCTTCTTATAGCGTGCTGTGGCGCGTCTGTATAATAATTTTATAATCGGTATCGCGCACCTTCGAGCTCTATTATAATTTATTTCCGTCTATCGAGTGTTTGTTGGCCTTAGGCTCTGAGTAAGTGGTATTTTGGTCCTAACGCTTCGCTGCAACACCCAAAGCACCCTTTCATTTTTATGACCGTAATACTAACGGGCCTAGACTCAATATGCCTGGCACAGGGACGTCGGCCACAGTGCCTGCCGCCCAGCCATCTTCGACGGCATCGGCGTCATCGACTACCTCAATCACACACCAGGTGGACACCTTTGCAAGCAGACTTTCGGACGAGAGTGTTGGTAAGTGCTAGATAGTATATTCCATAAAGCAGAAGATGTCAGAACTAACTCCACCCTCTGCAGACATTCGAACCAAGTTCTCTATCGCAACTGAACTACGAGACTCGATAGATGTGTTCCAGAATAACAGCGACTACGAGTACTGCCTCTCCAAGCTCATCCCTGTGATCTTGAAGCAGCTCGAGACTATCACAATAAGCTTTAACAGTGTGTCATCTGAACAGGTGAGTAGAATAAAGTCGATGTTCAGCGGGGATCTTCCCCGGACAAAACTGCTAGTTCCTGCTTCGCCTGAGTTGCCCAGGCCGTCAACGATTCGACTCGAGCGGAATCTGGGAGGAAGCTCAGTTGCTGCAGACAGGAACAGAGTCGAAGGTTGAGTTACTAACAACAATAGCGGCTGCGGAGCTGTTTGTTGGACATTCTGCTCAGGTTACAGACTAACGAAGCCCTTAAATCATACGCGCCCGATATTCTGAAAGAGGTTATGAGTTTACTCCAGGTCGAGAATGAGGATAATGGTGTTCTGTGTATGAAGATTCTTAATAACTTGCATCGTGCATACAAGGCCCAGCTGCTGGATCAGGTCCGTCCTTTTCTCGATTTAGTGGTCCAAATTTACAAGAACATTCCTCAAGTGGTCATAGATTTATTTGGCGGCGAGAATACTGGAAATACTGCCAGTACTAATGCTCCAGCTGGCACACCAACCTCCTTTCAGTCTCCTAAACCGTTATCTCCAACGACTGGCACAGATTTGGGCGTGGAGACGACTTCACGGCCATTACAGAAATCAATGCACAGTTTCAAGGTATTGACTGAATGTCCAATTATTATCGTTCTTCTCTACTCTGCTCATAAACAGCTGGTCAATGAATCTCTACCTGTGTTTATTCCTCACATTATTGAAATGTTGAGTCTTCAGGCAGCTCCACAGGCCAAAGAACATGCTGCTGCGGCTGCCAAAGGAGAGGTATATACTTCCATTTCTCCACAAATCAAGAACCGTACTGCTTATGGCGAATTTATTGTTGCTCAAGTCAAGACAATGTCCTTTTTAGCCTATGCTTTGCGTGGATTTTCATCATCTTTAAAGCAGTATCATAAAGTAATCCCTGATTTTATTGTGAGATTGTTAGAGGATTGTCCCTGTGAACTCTCAGCTGCTAGAAAGGAATTGCTAGTAGCTACCCGACATATCTTGAACACTGATTTTAGAACGATCTTTATTCCGAAAGTCGATATTTTACTAAATGAAAAGGTTCTAATTGGCGAAGGGCTGACTGTTCACGAAACTTTGAGACCTTTAGCCTATAGTACTATGGCTGATTTAGTCCACCATGTCCGTGCTGAATTGACTAGTGAACAGATCTGGAAGACTGTTAGAGTATACTGCAGAAATATGCAAGACAATACTTTGGCCACTAGTTTCCAGATTATGAGCGCGAAGCTATTGTTGAATCTTGTTGAACGCATTATGAAACTTCCTGATCGTGAAGAGGGTCGCCAGATTATGGTCCTCGTTCTAAATGCGTTTGTAGAGAGATTCTCGTCGCTTAATAGAAGCTATGCTGGATATATGAAGAAGGATCGTGAAGCCAAAGAGAAACAAGAGCAAGAAAAAGAAAAGGAACGGGAGAAAGAAAAAGAGAACGCGCTTGATAATGAAAACCAAGAACTGAAAAAGGAGAGTAAGAGCCAGCAAGAGGACGGTGACGCTATGGATGTAGACGAGCCCAGTACAGAAAAGATAGAGAAACGTGACGATGACGAGAAGCAAAAAACGACAGAAGACAGTACGGACATTTTCTCGGATTCAATGGAAGTTGATAGCGAGGATTTCAACTATTTCGAGATCCAGTCATACTCTGTTATCAAGATTCACTCGGATAGTGACAATAACGAACTAAAAGACGCTAAGTATATCTTTAAGAATCTTATGAACTTTTTAAAGACTGTCATGTTTGGCTTAAAAAGCTGCAACCCCCCTCCACCTAACCAGAACTTCACACCGGCTCTCTGGCAGGAATCAGCTAGAATGTTCAACTATGAGCAGATCACTATTTTCCGTAGACTATTCCGAGAAGGTATTTCTGGGCATCTTTTCTTCGCCTCCAAGACTAATAATCCTAGCTACAGTGATGATACGAACAAGGAAGGTTTAGATCTTAGCGGTCCTAGTCTACCTATAATTAGTTCCAAGGATGAAAAAGACCTTATGGAGGCATTTGCAACTGTATTTATTCACATTGATCCGGCATCATTTAATGAAATTGTCGACGCCGAGCTTCCATTTTTATACGAATCTATGTTTGCCAATCCTGCGTTGCTTCATATTCCTCAGTTTTTCCTGGCTAGTGAGGCTACTTCCGCCAATTTCTCTGGACTTTTGATCTCATTTTTGAAGAGCAAGCTTCCAGAGCTGGGTGATGGAGATGCTGTCAAAGCTAATATCTTGATAAGGTTGTTCAAACTGTGTTTTATGGCTGTAAACCTTTTCCCTGCTGCTAACGAAACTGTTATCCTTCCTCATTTGAAGGACCTCATTATACAGTCTATGGAGTATACTACGACTGCTAAGGAGCCAGTTGTTTATTTCCACCTTCTCAGAACTTTGTTTAGAAGTATAGGCGGTGGTAGATTTGAACTGCTCTATAAAGAGGTGTTGCCATTGTTACATGTTTTGTTAGAGTCTCTAAACAAGCTACTAGCTACTGCCAGGAAGCCACAGGAAAGAGATATTTATGTTTTGCTGTGTCTGACTGTACCGGTGCGATTAAGTTTCTTAGTTCCCCACCTGAATTATTTAATGAGACCGCTAGTGCTTGCACTGAATGGTTCCCAAGAGCTAGTTAGCCAGGGTCTAAGGACGTTAGAGCTTTGTGTAGACAATCTCACTGCGGCCTATTTTGACCCTATTATAGAGCCAGTCATTGGTGAGGTCATGGCTGCTTTGTGGAAACATCTGCGACCTTTGCCTTACTACCATCAACATAGTCATACCACTCTGCGTGTTTTAGGAAAGCTCGGAGGTCGTAACAGATCATTTCTGACAGCTCCAAATAATCTTCAGTCAACTTCGGTTCTCGATCAAGATGCAAGTATTCTTGTTTCGTTCGACGGAATTCCTGCAGAGAAGCCAATCAAGATCACTCCTGGTGTAGAATGCGCTTTGTCCGTTTTGGAAGACCTGCGAATCTCATCTCATTACAGAATAAAAGCTTTTGAATACTTATCTGGAGTATTGAAACTATTTATCAACACTGCAGAGGTACCGGATGATCTTGCAATTCGCATCAAAGGTTGTGTTGAGGTTATCACGAACCCCGAGTTCCCTGAAAAAGTTGATCAGCCTCTTCCTGATGGCACTTCTAAAGACTATGGTAAGAGACGACTACAAAATCAACTGGTTGAAAAGTTACTTGAAGCAGTGTTTTTCGCGACCTCTATCCCAGAGGTCAAGGAAGAGGCTCTAGACCTGATCAAAAATCTGTGTGAACACAACACTATTGTTGAATTGGGAGATTTTGTCTTGGAAAAGCGCAAGGTGTTAAGACCCTTTGAATTGGAAGAGAATGAAGGCATTCCATATATAGATCCTCGTACGTTGCTATCTGTCATCATATATGCTCTGTCTCATTATAATCCAACTGTGAAAGAGACAGGTCAAAAGGCCATTCATTACATCTACGATGCTGGGGTTATTTTCTTTGGCTCAAGGGACGAAGTCCATAGATTCCCTATGTTCAGATCTTTGTTTGGTAAACTTTCTCATACTTGTTTTGAAGAGGAATATTTCCGCAAAGCAGGTGCCTGCTTGGGATTGAAGACTTTGATTCAGGACTTGGGTATGCCAGTGTCATGGATATCCAGCCGTCAAGTTGAGTTCGCTCGAACAATGTTCTTCGTTCTCAAAGATGTTCCTACTGATGTCCCAAGCAATGTTAGGAAAGATGCTAGCAGTCTTCTGTTCTATGTACTTGGAGAGTGTAACAAAGACCTTACTCCTGAACAATTGGTTGACCGTCCATTCAGACAGCTCTCTGGTTTGTTAGCCTATGAACTCGGTACTGCCAACTTTGCTGTTCGCGAAGCATCTAAAGAAGCCCTTGGGATACTTGCTAAAGTCACCAACAAGACCGTCACAGACATCCTTCGCCAGGTGACAAATATCTTTCTGGGACCTATCTTTGGTAAACCACTGCGTGCTCTTCCATTCCCTATGCAAATCGGCTATATCGACTGTATTTCATTCTGTCTCAGCCTACCAGACCCTCTATTGGAGTTTAATGAGGAATTAACTCGATTACTGCTCGAAGCCTTGGCTTTAGTTGATGCGGAGGATGAGTCTCTTACAAGTGCACATAGAGTATTTGAGTATAATACGTCAGAACAGCTTGTTCAGTTGAGAATCGTTTGCATTCAGTTGTTGTCATTGGCTTTAACAACATCCGACCAGTTGTCCGTTCAACAACCTCAAACTAGAAATAAAATCATAGCTGTCTTTTTTAAGACACTGTATTCACGATCTAGTAAAGTCGTTGATGCTGCTCATTTGGGATTGAAGAAGGTTCTCGCGCAAAACTCGAAAATTCCAAAAGACCTCTTACAAAACGGCTTAAGACCTATATTAATGAACTTATCTGACCATAAGCGACTCACTGCGCCTGGGTTAGAGGGCCTAGCACGACTGCTGGAGTTGTTGACTTACTACTTTAAAGTCGAGATTGGAAAGAAACTGCTTGATCACTTGAAAGCATGGGCTGAGCCTACTCAACTTCATCAGAACTCGGTGAAAACTCTTTCAAGTCAACAGAATATTCAAATTATCGTAGCTATTTTCAATGTTTTCCACCTGCTTCCGCCTACCGCTCATATGTTTATGAACGACTTGATGGTGAATCTATTTGATTTGGAAAGGAGTCTTCGTCGTCAACATGAATCTCCTTTCCGTGATCCAATTGCCAAGTTCTTAAATAGGTATCCAAAGGAGACGCTGGACTACTTCTTACCCAAACTTTCTGATAGTACCTACGGCCGATTCTTCGCATCGATTTTGAATAACCAACATTGTACGGAGTTGCGTAAATTTGCTAGAGAAAATATTGATACGGTAAGGGCAGCCATTGGAAGCGATGCCCCACCAGAGGAGAAGTGTGTAGGAATTTGCAATTTCGTCTATGCCATGAGAGCTCTCGCCAAAGATGGTGATTCATGGCTGATGTCTCAAAAGCAATATATAAATGATATTACTTCGAGTGTAGGAGATTTGCTCAAGACTTCCACTGCTTCGTTGATGTCTCCATTGTATTTGCTGGTTGATCAGGCAATTGAAGAATTGCAATTGCTCATTGTTGATTATATGGAACAAGTAGAAAAGGATGAAGAAATGGTCTTTTCGGTGATCAATATTCTGAACTCCTCAAATGCTACAATTAGCTATGATTTCCGAAATTTCATTTTCAAGAGTGTTGTTTTGTCGACTGATGTCGAGAAAAGAAGACTTTATCTGATGAAGAGTATTGATATAATCAGCAACCGTGCTGTTTGTATCGCTAGTCGGACTTTTGTAGTCAAGAACATTATCAATCCTATTCTGATAGTGGAAGGAAAACGCAATGGTGATTTATCCAACCTACTTGAGAAGTGTACAGGCACCGCTAGAGGAAACAGTTGGCTGGATGCTGTACATGCGAAGATTTGGAGACCAAGTCCCTCATCTTCAGAAGATGGCGAAGGGGTTGGCACAATTGACCATTTCCGATTTGAACTTCTTCAAATGTCGGCCCTACTCATTAAACTGGCCCCGTTACTGGTCAACGATGCTAGAAAAGATATTATCAAGTTTGGTTGGAACTATATCAAGTTGGAGGATATTGTTAGTAAACAATCAGCCTATGTTTTGATTGCTTATTTCATCTCTTCCTATGATACTCTATCAAAGATCGTTATTCAAATATATGTTGCTCTACTGAAGACGCACCAAAATGAAGCGAAGAGCTTAGTCAAACAGGCACTGGATCTTCTGGCTCCTGTCTTAGTAAAGCGAGTCAATTCACCATTATGGGCTAAATGGCCTCGACGAGTTTTAAGCGAGGATGGCCACAATGTCAGTCAAGTAATCAACATCTACCAGTTCATTGTACGCCAGCCAGAACTATTTTTCGAGTTCCGTGACCATTTCGTTCCAAGCATTATTTCCGCTATGCCAAAATTAAGCTTTTTGTCAAACTCGTCGTCCGAAAATCAGACTTTGGCTGTGGACTTGGCAGAGCTCATTTTGAAGTGGGAGAACATGGCAGCTGCGTTGCCAAAGCCTAGTTCAGTGGAAACTGAAAAAGATGAAAAGATTGAGAATGAGAAAGAGAAAGATGCCGAAAAAGTGGAGCCAATTCCCCAAGCATATTCTGTGCCATTTACCCAGAGAGAAGCATGCATTACTTATCTAATCAGGTTTGTATGTATATCTCCTCACAAGGTTATAGAAAACCCACTCGGAAAGCGTATTTTGTCTATTCTTAGCGAACTTCTGAGTACTAAACATTGGCCAGAAGTAGTTGTGAAGCTTTCGTTCTTCGAACGTAGTTTGGTTCAAAACGAACTGACTGCTCCCAATGCCATTGCGTTCTGTCTTAATGCATTAGAAGTGATTAAGGTTACATTGGAGCGCCGTGATTCCAAATGGATTCTGTCCAATTTGCACCGTCTGGAGCGTTTACTGGAGAAATGTGTCCGTTCGAATAATACTGGTAAGTTAGCTCAAATGTGAGGTCATTAGTGCCATTGGGATGAGCCCTCAGTCCCACCACTCGCCCCGCTCCCGCAGCTGCGGCCGGTTCTCGAGTCTGTCTGTCATAGGCACTTGATACTAACAGTTTAGATATTCAACAGAGTCTGGAACATTTGTTGAAACTTATTTTCAAGGCTATTAACGAAGAAGCGACTGATGAGGAGGACATTCCTGATTCGGTTTCGTCGTTTACATCGTTGATTACTAATGTCATTCAGGAACATTTGTCTTCGACTACTCACACTGCTGCAGGTATCATGATGGCTTCTTCGTTGGTGAACTATAAGCCAAGTGCTGTAGACAGCTCTTTACCCGCTATTATGAAAGTATTTGGTAAGCTTTGTAAAGATCACACTTCGCCACCAACAGGAGAATCTGATGGTAGTACCAATGGCACTGCTACTGCGAATGGTAGTTCGACAGCACCAACTGGTACCACAGCTGCAGCCTCCACCAATGGAGGAACAGCATCATCAACAGCAGCTTCTACAACTACGGCAGAGAATGCTGGGCCAGAGATTGATCCTAAACAAGTTGTAGCTCTACTAGAGAAGATCTTGGATCTGGCGTCTCTAAGAATCTCATATTTGGGAGATCAAAGAAGGGTATTTTTGTCGTTGATTGCTCAGCTCATCGAACGATCAAAGGACCACGCTATTTGTGCTAAGATTATCAAAATCACCCGCAACTGGGTGTTCTCTAAGACAGATCTTTTCCCAACTACTAAAGAGAAGGCAGCTATTCTTTCAAAGATGATGGCTTTCGAAACTAGAGGCGATCCAGAGTTGACAAAGGAGTTCTATTCTATTGTTGTCAGCATCTACGACGATCCAGCTCTCGCTAGATCTGAATTATCGGTCAGAATGGAGCATGCCTTCTTAATAGGTACCCGATTGGCTGATTACAAGACTCGACATAGACTCATGACTATTTTGAGTGACAGTATTGATACCAATATTTTAAAGAGATTGCAATATGTCATTGGTGAACAAAATTGGGAGTACATTGGAGAGTCGCAATGGTTGAATCAAGCATTGCAGATTTTATATGGAGGTATCAAGGATGATGCTCCTTTGAAATTGAGCAACACAGACTTCATGTTGGCTCCTTTACACTCGATTAGTGATGCATTGCCAAGTGGTACCTTAGAGGCAGCTGGTAAAGAAGAAATTAGTGATGATTTGGAGGCGTTTGTTAAACGTAGAAAGGAGTTTGTTAAGGAGGTTTCTTCTGCCGCAACGATGTCCTCGTTTTTTGGACCCTTGGTTGAACTTCAATATCAGAGTCCTGAACTTGTGCACAAGATGTGGATCGATATGTTTCAAGCTGTGTATGTGAATGTTCCACGTAAAGATAGAACAGAAATGATGAGAGCACTTATTATCTTGTTGTCAAAGGATTATCACAACAGACAAGTGGACGCCAGACCCAATGTTGTACAAACTCTCCTAGAAGGTGTTGGTACTGTCGAGCAGCTACCGCCTCAGTTGGTCAAGTATATGGGTATTGCGTTTAATGCTTGGCACCCCGCGATGCAGATTTTGGAAAATATAGAAGCACACCCACAACGCGAAAGCTTGAAGGTTAGCGAAAGTAATTTGGATGCGTTAGCAGAGCTTTATGCTGGATTACAGGATGACGATATGTTTTACGGATTATGGAGACGTCGTGCGAATTATACGGAGACCAATTCAGGTCTTTCGTATGAACAGTGTGGAATGCTGGGTAGGGCCATGCAAATGTACGAAGCTGCTCAGATTAGAGCACGAAGCGGTGTACTACCCTATGGCGAGTCAGAGTATGGATTGTGGGAAGATCATTGGATTATCAGCGCTCAAAAATTGCAACAGTGGGATATCTTAACTGAATTAGCAAAACATGAAGGTTTCACAGATCTTTTGTTAGAATGTGGATGGAGAGTTGCTGATTGGACTGCTGATAGAGAACCTCTTGAGCAGTCTATCAAGACTGTAATGGATGTTCCAACTCCAAGGAGACAAGTTTTTGAGACCTTTTTGTGCCTTCAGGGATACGCTCAAAAGACCGAAACTATGGCGGATCTATCGAAATATTGTGATGAAGGTATCCAACTAGCACTACGTAAATGGTATGGCTTGCCGTCCAATATCACTGGTGCGCATATTCCCCTGCTACACACTTTCCAGCAATACGTGGAGTTTATGGAAGCCAGTCAAGTATATAGTAGCTTAGCTTCTACAACAGCTCAGAATTTGGATGCTAAGTCTCAGGAATTGAAGGGTGTCTTACAAGCATGGAGAGAAAGACTTCCCAATCTTTGGGACGATATCAATATCTGGGGTGATCTTGTTACTTGGAGACAACATGCTTTTGGTGTTATTAATAAGGTGTATTTGCCTCTTATTCCTTCCTTGAACCAGGCCAGTGGTAACAACAACTCGACTAACTCCTATGCTTATCGAGGTTATCATGAAATTGCTTGGATAATCAACAGGTTTGCTCATGTCGCTCGTAAGCACAATATGCCTGATGTATGTATTAGTCAACTGACGAAGATTTATACTCTTCCCAATATTGAAATTCAAGAAGCTTTTTTGAAATTGCGGGAACAGGCGAAGTGTCACTATCAAAATCCTAATGAAATGAATACTGGCTTGGATGTTATCAGCAATACTAATTTGGTATACTTTGGAGCTCAACAGAAGGCTGAATTTTTCACACTAAAGGGAATGTTCCTGGCCAAATTGAACGCAATGGAAGATGCAAATCAGGCGTTCGCTACTGCCGTACAAATTGATTTGTATTTACCCAAGGCATGGGCTGAATGGGGATACTTCAACGACCGACGGTTCAGAGAGAGACCGGAAGAATTGTTATATGCTAGTAATGCCATTAGCTGTTATTTGCAAGCTGCTGGATTATACAAGAACAGCAAGACTAGAAAGCTATTAGGTCGTATTTTATGGCTCATCAGTTTGGATGATGCGAATGGTTCAATTGCTCAGGCCTTTGATACTTATCGTGGAGAAGTTCCAGTATGGTACTGGATTACTTATATTCCTCAATTATTGACATCACTTTCTCATAAGGAGGCCAGGTTAGCCCGCCATGTTTTGATAAAGATTGCTAAGAGTTATCCTCAAGCTCTGCATTTCCATCTTCGAACTACTAAGGAAGACTATGCCATTATTCAACGACAGGCAATGCAAGCAGCTCAGAATGCTAGTCAAAGAACAGGCCAACCATCAGGGGGTGCAACAGGAGGTTCGGCGGCTGGTACACCAAATCCTGCCTCATCCAGTCCTGTTCCTGTGCCTACGGCTGGGTCGCCTGCCCCACAAGGATTTGCTGCTACAGGCGGTGCTGCTACTGCTGGTGCTGGTGCAGGTTCTACAGGCCCCAATGGCCAACCTAATGCTAACAGGCAACCCTGGGAACATGTCGACGAAATTATGGGCATTCTGAAAACTGCTTATCCTTTGTTGGCTTTGTCTCTGGAAACATTTGTTGATCAAATTTACCATCGATTCAAGAGTCCTGCTGATGAAGATGCTTACAGATTGATTGTTGCGTTATTCAATGATGGAGTACAGTATATGGGACGATTGACCTATCCCAAGGAAGACGCCAAGTTACCACCTGCTACTGAAACCAATATTACTCGATTCGCTGAAAGCGTGTTACCCAAACATATCAAGCCTGCTTTTGAAAAGGATTTTGTTGCAGAAAAGCCTAATCTAGAGACTTATGTTATGAAGTTGAGAAAATGGCGAGACAGATTTGAAGCAAAGCTCGATGCTAGACCAGATAAAATCAACTTAGAAGCCCTCAGTCCACCTCTGTGTGAATTTCATTATCAGAAGTTTGAAGATGTGGAGGTTCCTGGACAATACTTCGAGCACAAAGACAACAACATGCATTTTATCAAGATTGACAGGTTTATGCCTACAGTAGATGTCGTTAGAGGATCAGGGGTTTGTTACCGACGGTTGTCGATTAGAGGACATGATGGTAGCGTTCATCCGTTTGCTGTGCAATATCCAGCTGCAAGGCACTGCCGTCGTGAGGAGCGAGTTGCACAATTGTTCAAGATCCTCAATGGTGTAATTGCTCGTAGAAAGGAAAGCAGACGTCGTAACTTGCAGTTTACTCTTCCTGTTGCCATTCCTCTTACAACTCATATTCGTATTGTCCAAGATGATCCGCGATACATTTCCATGCATTCAATTTATGAGAATTATTGCAAGAGAATTGGTCAGAGCCGCGATGCACCTTTGGATTTCGCCACCAAGCAACTCAGAGCCGCCTTCGATGTCAAACTTCCTAAGCCAGATATTGCAGCTGTCAAGCTGGAAATCCTGACCGCGATTCAAGCTACCTTAGTTCCATCTTCTATTATGCGTGATGTAAGTACAACTATTGAGAAGTGCGATACCGAGCTCAAGCTTTTGTTTCAGACCCGTATGAGAGTCACTTAAGCATAATACTAACAATTTTTAGTACTTTACTACTGCCTACTCATCATTTGTTGACTTCTGGCTATTCCGCAAGCAATTTGCATATCAATATGCTGGATTGACATTCATGACATTTTTGATGAGCATAAACAACAGATATCCTCACAAGTTCTTGCTGAACCTGGGATCTGGAAATGTTTGGGCCACTGAAATGCTTCCAAGTAAGTTAACCACACTGAATCAAACGCAACAGTCGACAACAATGTACTAACATACCTCTTTAGTTTTGCCGCCGTCTAAGAATGCACCGACATTCCACAACGGAGAACCAGTGCCATTCAGATTGACACCCAATATCCAAACCTTAATGGGTCCTACTGTCGTCGAGGGTCTTTATGCCATGTCAATTATGATAATAGCGCGAGGACTCACGGAGCCCGAGTTCGATCTCGACCAATACCTCTGTGTATTTGTTCGTGACGAGCTTATATCCTGGTACACACAACAGCATAGACCAAGCGTCCAAGACCAACAGCTGCGAGAAATCGTTAGAGTCAACGTTGAAGCCATTGTGAAACGTGCTACATCGTTGGCGCAAGTTGGTCAAGGAAACATTCCAGCCAACCAGACTGTAATCGACCTTATCTCACAAGCGGTGAATCCTAGACATCTCGCATTGACAGATAACTTGTGGATGCCATACTTCTAAGGATGTATTATATTATTTTTATGTTTATTATTATTATTATTTTATTATGTTAGATTAATTAAGAAATTATATCAACCAACCCCTGGCACCGCCGACGCAAGGACTCGAAGCAATCGAAACGAACGGAGCCAGGGCTTTGCCAGCCTCCGGGGACTGGCTCACCTTTCTCGTTCGTCTGGCAGCTGGAGTTAGCTTCAGACCCCGTTGTTCTTGGTGATTCTCGATGCGAAGTGGTGGTGATTCTCAAGCTTTTTAATGTTCAACCCCGCATGCAGGAATATTGACGCCCGTTATAAGCATCGTAAGAAGCCTATTTATTTACTATGGGTTTCGGTGCTGATTTATTCATGTTACAAATCAGATCAGATCAGATCTAACGGTTGTATAAGATGTCACGCCACAGACCAGATCTTGTGATGTGTATGAAGCTACCGGGAATTAATGTTGGTAGATTATGTGAAAAATGTGACGGAAAGTGTCCTATGTGTGATTCTTACGTCAGACCTACGACTCAGGTCAGAATATGTGATGAATGTTCGTTTGGATCTATAGCTGGCAAATGTATCATTTGCGGAAGTGCTGGCGTGTCGGACGCATTTTACTGCTATGAATGTACAAGGCTGGAGAAAGATCGTGATGGCTGTCCTCGGGTCATTAATATCGGTGGCAATCGTAGCGATTTGTATTTCGAGCGCAAGAAACAAAATCAGTGATCATCTATGTTCAGTCAGGAACCCGTTTGGAGAGGGAACAGGTAAACCAACCAACAACTGTAGCATCTCCATTTAAACATCGGCCGCTGTCTAATTAATGATCTGCCCTGGTTGTGTTAAAAGAGATTACGGCTTACGATTCATTGAGCTCGATCAATGAAATATCCATCCTTTCGGATATTTTCAATTGTATCAGGGAGGTTTGTATATTACAGGCTGAGACAACATAGAAGTTGCCTCAATATTTATTCGCATCTGCATTGGCAGATAAGTAGCGCTTCCAGGTTAGCTGCTCTTTTTACACATGGATGTGTTTGATTAAATATCCAATGCATGTAAATAGTATAACAATATATGGCACAATGCTAAGTAGAAATATCACTAATGAATAATGGGTCTTCGTTCATAAAATAGAACATAGCCGTGACGATTGATCACATTTTCTGGCGGTACTCTGTAGGTAACACGGGTATCATCGAAATAGCACCAGCCCTTGGCACCCTTTTTGACAAAAGATGTATAATGTCCTCCTTTTAAGCTTCCAAAGTGGTTAGCTACCGCATAAAGATCGTAAATAAATGGCGCAGTTTGTCCTCTTAATGGCAGTTTATCTAGTGTCTGTTCATCGCCAGGTGAATAGTTGGGCCAATAACTGGTCATATCAAGCCCCGACAAAGGGTACATGACCGGTGTTTCTAGCTTATTACTCATCCAGTTGCCTATGAACCCTCTGCGCTGTTGGAATCTTTTAAGATGGATTATCAAAACTGGAGGAAACCTCGAAATTGTTAGTCGCTTGCGAGTTCGACGAGGCTTTTTACACTTAGGACAATGCCAGGCGTCGTCACCGTCAAGAATCTCCTCGGCGGTGAAAAGATCAAAACAGTCTTGAATAGTCACGTTTTCTTTGTTAAGAGGAATAGGCAAGGAGAGAAAGGAAAACGAGTTGTATGTAGTAGAGGTATGACCACAAGTTAAACATCTCAACTGACTACGATATTGTCCTTGAGCTATGTCAACAATAAGCGAATAGTCTGATTTAAGATATCTTTCCCATTCGATTGTTGAAGCAACGCGAACACTCATGCGTTCCCTATGACTCTCTTCTTTCTCAGTTAACTCCTTCATTCTCGCTTTATCACCGTTTGAGTTCAATTCTTCGTGAAGTCCGTCGAGGATAAAAGTCAAGAACTCCTGACAATCCTGTTGTTCGAAGCCTTGAAAGGTGTCTCTTAGTCTACCCGCCAGGTCTTTTAATGCCAACGGTTGTACATAACTTTCTTTGCCTTGTATCATCCTTTGCACTAAAACAGCGAACGTTTGAGCCAGCACTCCTTTATAGCCTAGCTTACTATTGACATTGATAAATTGCTTGTATGAGTTGTCGGCAAACACATCTGCTAGTTTAGGTGTTCCTGCCAGACATTGAATTATGCAATTCATGTAGCAAGTGTTTCCTAGATTCTTTAATCCTGTAGTAAACTCCTTGCTGGCAATATCCCGAGGAGAAACCATTAGAGAGGTCGAAGACACAGGCCTAGTGTATCCATTAATAGGTGGAGCTGGGGATTGTGGTACAGAAGCGGACTGATGATGCATAGGAGTGGAGCCAGGCCCTTCGGCCGAGTTGTATGGATATACCACTACTGGCCGTGGTGAAGCGATTACAGGAGCAGCTGCAGATGTCTGAGCATGCCCATTGCCATTTATGTAATCTTTGGGGTATTGCTGTGGAGGTGGGGTTTGTTGATTATGAACATAGGACGAGCGTCTAGGCTGCGTTTGCGGCGGTGTTTGGGAATATGGTTGAGCAAATGATTGTAAATGAGGTTGTTGGTAGGGCAGTTGAGGATATGGTTGGTAGCTTGGTTGCTGTTGATAATACTGTCTCTGTTGTTGATGCTGTTGAGATTGTTGTGAACGTGGC
Source organism: Sugiyamaella xylanicola (nom. inval.) (assembly GCA_001939105.2). NCBI lineage: Eukaryota > Fungi > Ascomycota > Dipodascomycetes > Dipodascales > Trichomonascaceae > Sugiyamaella > Sugiyamaella xylanicola (nom. inval.). The sequence goes on from MQSX02000019.1 coordinate 230,616, forward strand.
GATTGTAACTGTGGTTGTTGCTGATTGCTTTGTTGACGAGGTCTCTGCGGTGAAGATGGATGTTGCTGCGGTTGCTGGTACTGCTGAGGTTGGTGATAGTGGCTGGTTTGTGCTATATAGGGATCTGTATTGCTCTCACGGCGACTGCCAGAACTTTCTCTAGATAATCTTCGGCCACCATAATCAGGACGCTCACCCGAGTACCCATTTATAGAAATGTCTGAGAGAGATGGGGCACTTCTGATGTACTCATTAATATCTCTTGAAAAACTGTGCGTGGAAACAATGCTTCCTTTTCTGGACCCATAGGGCCTAGAGGGAATTTCTTGTGGTACAGTTGGAGAGGGAGGGATACCTTGATCATTTTCAACAGGATCGGGGTTCGTTGGAACACTATGCTGTTGATCGTGGGTGCGAGTCGAGCTTTTTGAAATATATCTACCATTTGTCTGGTCCCACCATGCGTCAAAGCCACCAATTAATAAACAAGGAGGTCTCTTCAAAGGTCTTGAAAATGCACGTTCGTATAAAGCAGTTACTAGATAGTATAGAGACATGCTCTGAGGGTCAGACACAGGCCCACCCCGATATGATTCGGTTCTTGAATCTGAATCGTAGTATACTACCAGTTCGTAGGAGTCACGACGGTTAAATGCATCTTGCTCTTTGGTGGGAGCTATAACCAGTGTATCTTCTAACGCACCGTCGTTCATATCTTTTCGTAATGATACAGGTTCTATGCAAACGATATTTGGGGCAGCAATGTGACCGTTATCAAACGAGGTCCGATCTCGAATATCGAGTACCAATATGGACTCCGGCACATGAGACAAGTATTTAAGTAGGGTGGATGTGGTAATAATGGTAGTTTTAGGGAATATAATGGGTGTATGATGATTGTATTGATTCGTGAATTGAATAGTAGGGGCCTCTTGTCGTTGACTTGATGTTTGGGTTGATGGCTGTGGTTGTGGCGGTGGAGGTGGGTCATAGGAAGGAGGGGGGGTGCCCAATAAAGATGGAGTGGCAGATCTCGACCCTGGGGTGGAGACAGCCAATTGAGCACTATGTTTAGCTGGCGAGAGAGACGATGCCGATACAGAGGCGGACGTTGCCGACGGTACAGATGCAGTGGAAAGACTGGGATGAGTCTCTTTTGACGGAGACGTAGATTTCGCATCAGAGGGAGTTAGAGAGTCGATTGGCGGTAATGAGCTCACCGCTAGTGAAGCCTGTTGAGCTAATGGAGATGTATGACCCATTACAGGGGACATGGATAAGGTGGCACTACCAGTAGCAGCTGCAGCACCAGCACTAGCCAAGGACTGAGAAGCAACTGGACGTCGGGTTGCTGGCTCATTGTAGGGTCGAGGGCCACGAATGTTTCTGAAGCGTGCAGCGAGTGGGTCGTCTCTCGGAGTCCTTGAGACCTGTGCTTCAGTTGAAGCAGTGGCATTATTTGTAGCACTATTTGTACTATTATAGCTAGTACTACTATCAGCAGGCATGCTTCTACTAGAACGTAGTGACCCATTACCTGAGTTAATATGGTGGTGAGAATCAGACTGGGCATCGTCATTCTTAGAATGTACTCCTAATCCAATACTGGACATGCCTTCTACTATAGTGGTTTCATCGGTATGCTCTATGCTATATCCATTAGTATGATTTGTATGAGTGTTACCGTGCCTCGTCTCCATATGGCCCTCGTCATCGATCTCGAGATGACCGCCATTACCATACCTATCCATATTCTCGTCTCCATTCTCAAAACTGGCTCTTTCAAAACCAGGTTCGTAATCCAAGTCATATGAGTGTCCATTACCATTGCTGCTGCCATTACTATTTCCCTGGTGGCCGTTTCCATTTGTCGTCTGATCAGCTCTATCAGTGAAGTTCGCTGATGCTGTTTCATGCTGTACCCAATTTTCCGCATCCTCATATCTAGCATTATTACCACCGTTTGCCACTGTCCTGGATACAAAAACACCAGCTCTCTTACCAACTTTGGCCCTTAGATCCAAATAGTTCTCGACATCAGAGACATCTATGTCGTTCTGTACAATCTGCTGCAGCTGAACGTATGTTGTATAGAACTCCGAAGAAGTCTTGGAGATGAATTTGGTGTAGCCAGCATGATGTGGAATCACCTTGAAGAGTAAATGATAACAATGATAATAATCAATATAAGCAGCTTCTGCTAAACCTCTTTGGACCTTCTCACGGTACTAAACAATTATTCGTTAGTAATCTGCAGCCTATGCTATAGTCGCACTGCGAAGAGAGAAATGTAAGATGAGATGAGAGAGCTTTGCCATCACCAAGACACCTCGCTCTATCACTTCAAACCCAAAACAAGTAGACCTAGTTCCACAAAACACCCCCCCTGTTTATGTAACCAGTATCTATCACAATTCTCAAACATCCTCACCAAGTCCATCCTCCATTTCGCTAGAATGACATACCGATTCAAAATATCCAAGAGCGTTATTAACCAAATCCTTGAGTGAATCATCGGCTACAAGAGTTTTCTCGGCAAGCGCACGAAGCTCGCCTGCCGTCCGGTAATGACTCGGTTTATTGACCATGGGCAACCGCTAGAAAAATTTCGCACATTTGGCTCTAAAGCTTCATCAACCGTAGTGTCCAAGTGTCTGTCGTATATGTAGAGACCCTTGAGGCTATGTATGTGGAGAACTGCATGTGGATTAGGTTCACATAACAGTTGACTGGACGCCGCGTCCAGGGTTCAGTTTTCTAGGCGATAACGAGTCGAGCGGAGCCAGATACAAGGTGGAGTCCCAGCTGCCAGAGATACTGTAACCTACGAGAGATCTAAATAGATTTTTCCTTCTTTTTGTGCCGATATTGAAGACAAGTCAAGAGCTGGCTCTTTCGAAGGAATATCGTATTAACGGGGTCGCCCAGGCCAGGCTTTTTCTAGAAGGCTCGCTTTCTACTAAATCTTCTTATTTGAGCGTAAAGAATCAATCTTATGTTTATTATACTCAAATAGATATTATACATTTGCTGAAATATAGCCTGCTTGTTTTGTGTTCATAGCGAACTCAGGAAATTGTGCCTGTCGCAATAGAGACTCTCACATGATCAACAGCTGCTATTTCCGTCCACAGATGAATGTGTGAAACTCTCCTGAGTTTCCCGTTTATGGCTTAAGAAAACGATCAATGATATTTTAGAAATGTTTTCACTTATTAGAGTAAAAAACCTACCCTGTGAGTGTGCGGTCGCTTCGGCCGGCTCTGCCAGTTCTCGTTCTTCTTTTCATTTAGTGTGTTGCCTCCATTTTCAACTAAACTCAAGTCTTCCTTTCGCACGGTGCTGGGGAAGCTCGAATCGAAGCTCGAATCAAAGAAAGAGGAGTTACGGTATCCGAGGCAGAGTTCCAGTCGTCAGATGCAGCACCCCACCCATAGATATGTCAAGATTAGGTCTATTAATATTAGATAGAGTAGTATATAATGGTAAGGGGGCTTGGCTTACTCCCAGTCGGTTTTGCGACAGTCCTCAGCTAGAGTGGGGAGGAAATCTTCGAGGTTTTCCCGTCGCAGTTTGCCGGTTTTTTCGTCTATTTCCTGGCTCATCTTGATGTTGATTTCTGCTCCAACTTCGGAAGTGTCTCGTAGAAGTCTATCAAGATCAGACTTTGTGAGCGCTGAAGAGACGCAGTATCGCACTCGACTTGAGGTTAGTGGGGTTGCTGGGTAACCCACAACTACGACAGCAATGTTCCGTTTCAACATCAATCTGGAAAATGCAGGCATTTTGGATGGTTGGTACAACATCACGGGGATGATAGGACTATCTGGAGCTCCGTATACGATGAAGCCCAGCTTCTTCAAACCGAGACGAAGATATCTCGAGTTGAACGACAAACGTCGCAATCGCTCGGTTCCTTCGCCAGGATTGATTTTATTAGCAATGGTCAGTAATGACGATTGGATTTGTGCTAAAACTGGTGGAGTCACTGCTTCAGCATAACAGTTGGCCATGTTGTGAATCTTCAGTCTGTCAATAACTGGCTTGTCAGCAGCAATGTATCCTCCAGTAGCTCCAAAACTCTTGGTCAAAGTACCCATGAGGATATCCACCTTCGAAGGCGATAAATTAAAGAAATCACATACACCTCTACCAGTTGGACCCATGGCACCGATTGAATGGGCTTCGTCAACAAATAAGTAGATCTTGTACTTATCTCTCAACTGAACAAGTTTGGGAAGATTACACATGGTACCTTCCATGCTATACAAACCCTCGACGACAATCAGGATCTTTTTCCAAGGACGGTGGGTTCTGGGTTGGCCTTGACTGATCTGCTCTCGAATCAATTTCTCCAAATCGTCCATATCATTATGTTTGAAAATCTTAATCACAGCTCCAGAAACTCGGACACCAAATCTAATTGAAGCATGATTTAACTCGTCTGAAATCACTAAACAATGTTTATCGACCAAATTAGAGAAAATGTTCGCATTAGTAGCATAGCCCATAGAACACAGCATAGCAGACTCTTTGCCAACAAACTCAGCAACAATGTGTTCAGTCTCATAATGCATATCTAAAGTACCACCAGCAGCACGGGTGCCACCAGCAATAATGCCGTTCTCGACAATAGCTTGTTCAGCAGCATCGGTACATTGGCCAACTGACTGAGCAAATCCAAGATAATTATAGGAAGACAAGTTTAAGCATTGGCTGGTAGTACCGACATATCTGAACGTACCCCAATCGCACTCAGCAATGGGTTCACGGTCATAAACAGTAATGAATCTACCTGGCACACCAGTTGTAGGACGAGAAAAACAGTCGTTTAACCGGAATTTCAAACGACGCGTGTAAAAACTATCGAAATCACTCATTAAAGGGGCATATCCATTTTCCTGTCGAAGTGTGCTACCATACCCAGACCCAGATTTGCCGCTTACCAGATGTTTAGAACAAAAGTCGCGAATATGACCGATTATAATGAGAATCAAGTAATGTAGATAGGTCTCTAGAAAGACATGATATTTGGGAAGGTCCTCTTCAGGGGGTCGTTCCTCCAGAATTTCAGGAGCACGTTGTTCGTATAAATGCTCAGTGCTTTCCAAAACACCAAATTCCAACGGATCAAGAGCAGACTGGCTGTAGCTGGATCCATTACTCTCTTTGTTCAATGCAACTGTATCGGATGACGACTTGACAGATCCACTAAGAGCAGTCCCAGCTCTAGCTGAGGCTCTAGTGACTCTAGTCGAGGCCTCAGTCATTAGGAATTATACAAATTATTTTGGATGGAAGAAAACAAAACTTAATCGAATCGAATCAACCAATGAATCCTGATTCCTGATTCTCACCACTTTTCTCTATAATGTCGAATAAGAACTTATGTGCACAGTCAATATGGCACCACAGACAACTGATGATCCTAGCTGGTCTGTTCGAACAACCTCTTCTCCGCTCGAGGCAATAATTGCTCTTCTTTTAAATTCCAACTCCAACAGCCAATAGTCCCAGGAAGTATAATTCCAATGCTAGTAAATAAAAGTATCTTCTCAGAGTCGGTTGACCAAATCAAACGACGGAAGAAGGAAGTCACACTCCGATAACTCCGAGTTGAGCCCGTGAAAAATAAATGCTAACGAACGATCTCACTGCAATACGAGCCACAGAATCTCCACACCAAACAACAAAATGCAACAAGCGATCACTAAAATAAATCAGGACCCTCTCCAAAATATTTCAGCCCCTAGCACACGACGAACGCTCACAAGTGTGGACTACCGCTTGTCTCTTTCTAGTGCAGACTGAAATATCTCACCTCAGCCTGTTTCGGAAACCCGCGACGCGCCAAATCTGCCGCTACCCCTGGCAAGCAGGTGCTTGCAGGGTAACGAACCGCACTCTTGAGTCTGAACCGGTCTGCCTCCGGCGGCTGGGGCTCTGCCCCAGACCCCGTGGCTCCTCTCGCTTCGCTCGAGTCGTATGTCTACGGTATGGGCAGCTCTGTGAAGCGGAGCCTAACCAGGTCTGGGCTGAGCCCAGCCGCTGGAGGCAGCACTGGACCTGCATACTCTGGTGCTTACTGCGAGTAACTTTCTCTCTTGAAATTCACTGTGACCCTGGTATCCAGGACTCTGGCCCAGACCTCAGGGCTCCTCTTGCTTTGTTATTATCAGGAGTGCAGCCGCTGGGCCCAATATTTAGGTCCTTGCAGACCTGTCGCCATCAGTCACAAGGTCACGTCTCAGGAACACTGTTGAGGGGTATTCAAACAACTATAGGCAAAATGAACTTCTGTAGAAACGTAGTCATATCATACCAATGAATCTTAAGCTTATAAGTAAGCTTATAACTAGCTAATCTAACTTTGCTACCAATAATTCTGCTGTGTTTGGAGGTGGGCAATGATCTTTTATTACAGTAGAACAGACCAAAGCTCTCCAGGGATCCGTCGTTTCTCTCGCTTCGATCAATTCGATTTTTTCCACTCTTGGGGCAGCTCCGGAAAGCGGAGCACAACCAGGTCTGGGTGGAGCCCAGCCGCCGGAGGCAAGGTCACCCAGGAAATGAATGTTTGTACCACTTTGTTCATCCTGGGTCAGAAAAATCGACGTTTCGAGTTGAGGTAATAAGTGCTCGATCTTGCTATGTAAGATTTGGAGTTGCAATGAGCCTCGGTAGTCAAATCACTTAAAGCTATTCGAGTCCGTATCCTGTGATGTTAGTAAAATCCTTAGCGGGAGCATGGTGCAATTGGGACTGCATTGGTTAGGGATAACATACTTGGGTCACTCAGGCCCTGTCCGGGAAGAGGGAAGTCCTCCAATTGGGGTATAACCGGACTTTCCAAGGTCATATTGTCAATTACTTCGTATAATTGCTGAATAGAGGACACGGGGACTATTTTTTGGCACTGATCAATGGGAGGCATAGGAGTTGAGTTCTTGTTAGAAGTCTGTTGTGTTTGTTTAGCCGATGCCGCGTTCCATCCGGCTGCTCGGCGTGACTCCTCTATCCATATGGTTCTCAACCCGGTCAAGAGTAGCACTACATCTTTTATAGTTGCCTCCGAAGAGAGCTTGTCGACCGGTGGCAGGTGTGCGAGTGCAGAAGGAAATGCAATGAGTGAATCCTCAGCCGCCAGGTCTCGTGGAAGACAATAAAGCAGTCTCAGCACTCGTTCACATTGTTTGAGCTTGTCTCCTGTGGTTTCCCGGATTGCCTTGTTAATGGCCCTGTGAAACCGGCGCGGAGTGCGATATTTGCTGAAAGCTGCAGTAACAGATCTCTCAAAGTCTTCCCAGCTTGACGTGGACGCATCCTGCAACCTCTCTATGCCATATGAGGAGAGTTTTTTTATAAGCCGAGGTCGAACAATGGCCACGCAATCGTCTAAGGATAGCGGTTCTATAAGAGTGGCCAAAATTCGTTTGACCTTGACAAACCAAGCCCGCACATCCTGGAGAGGAGACGGCGTTAAGTAAGGATAGTGAAAATACAATTTACCATGAGTAGCATTGGCAAACACAATAAAATCGGCTTTAAGCTGCCTAAGAGCCCCAGCAGACTCTGAGAGTCTATCGAATTTCTCCGCTAAGCGGTCATATGCGGTTTCCAGCTCAGCGATATAGGCCCTAACATTTGCAGATGTGTCACTCGGGATGTCCTCAGGGTCCAAAGTAGGTCTTGGCTTCGGCGGCCTCACCATGATGGTAGTATGTCTAAAGGGATCGTATTCCTGATAGCGTCTCAAGGCAAAGCCTGTGGGGCAACTGGGATATATATATACTAAGTATAGTATTGACAATTGGACCCTGGTTCGTCAAATCATGTGCACGTGACTAGGAAATTTCAGTGAGTTAAGTTTCACCAGGGTCGACAGTTAGATACTTGTCAGTCACTGGCGCTGGCGATAATGGTCGAGAAAATTGCGACTAGCGTAGATACTACTTTGATAGCAGATCTGGAGGCTGCATCCACTCAAGAGTCGAAAGCTGGGAGGGCCCGAAAATCGGAGCATCAGATTTGGGACCGGCCTGAAGTAAAGCTAACGGGCTGGAGGTTTAATGAATGGGATTATGGCAAAGAAAAGATCAAGCTACCGATTAACGCCAGGGGCCTATTTTCTGTAGGAGATAAAATTATCGTTAGAGGTTATGACAAATTTTTCAATATAGACGAAGTTGAGACAACGTCATGGAAGTGGATCGAGGGGAATACTAAGGGACCTTATTACCTGACTCTGAAGGAGAATGGGTGTATTGTGTTCTTATCAGGCTTGGAAGACGGTACGCTCGTAGTCACAAGTAAGCATTCTACAGGACCCCGTGAAGAGGCTAGTAATGAAACAAATCACTCCTGGGTGGCCAGAAAGTGGGTTGACACGCATCTCAGTAAAGTTGGTAAGACCAGAGAGGAACTGGCAGACGAGTTATATGCATTAAATGCCACAGCTGTAGGTGAGCTCTGTGATGATTCCTTTGAGGAGCATATTTTACCCTATGATAGTAATAGGGCAGGTATATATCTTCATGGACTAAATGCCAATACTCGCAAGTTCGTTTCATATCCGTTCACAGATGTCGATGAGCTAGCAGAAAAGTACGGTTTTATCAAGGCTAAATATCTTATCAAGAATGAAGTTGAAACTTTGAAACAGTTTTTGCATGAATGTTCTGAAACAGGATCCTGGGAAAATGACGATATCGAAGGTTTTGTCGTTCGTTGTAAAACCAACTCTGGAGATGACTTCTTTTTCAAATACAAATTTGAAGAGCCATATCTCATGTTTCGAGAGTGGAGAGAAGTTACAAAAGCATATATTAGATCCCCAGATACGGCAGTTGCGTCAATCAGAAGAAACAAAACACTGACCTTAGAATATCTGAAATTCATTAAGCCTATTCTAGACAATGACCCAGTTGCAGTAGCCAATTTCTGTAGAAATCATGGAATTATTGCTCTTCGAGAAAGGTTTCTTAAATTCAAAGGGCAAAGTGGAATGGATCTTGCAAAAGCCCAAGAAGATACGGCCGACGTTGCTGCTTACAAGTCTCGCCCTGCTAGCGAAATTAAATATGCTCTCATTCCCGCTGCTACTATTGGATGTGGGAAAACAACACTAGCGCTTGCCTTGACCCATCTGACAGGGTGGGGTCTGATTCAAAATGATAACTATTTCATGAAAGGAGCAAAAGCAAGATTAATAGCAGACGCTTGTGAGGGATTCAAATCCCACAAAGTGATGTTTATCGACAGGAACAATCACATGGTCCGAGAACGTAGACAGATAATGGAAGACCTGTTGGCGAAAAACTTAGATGAGATCAAATTTATTTGTCTAAACTTTCTGCCTAATGGACCATCTGAAAATATCTATAGATTTACCAGAGATAGAGTCTCGAACAGGGGCGATAATCATCAGACGATTACAGGTCTCAACAGCCAGAAGATAGATGGTATTATGAGAGGTTTTGTCAATCGCTTCCAGAGGGTAAATTCGTCTCAACCTCCAGACAACTGGTTTGACGAGATTATTAATTTAGACGTTCCCAGTGGTACAAAAGAAAATCTGAAAAGAGTGTTGCGTGTTTTAAAAGAGAAGTATGGGCTTGTAGAAGATTTCAGTGAGCAGCAGATAGATGAAGCGCTATCACTGGCTTTCGAATACAAAGCTGATAAAGAAGAGGCTCAGAAAAAAGAAAAGTCACAAAAGCCGCCTAAAAAAGAGAAAGCCAAAGCAAAAGAGGAAGAGAAAAATACGATCGAGAAGGAATTAGAAAAGCCTGTTGCTGTTCCTGTACCGGTAGATTTTTCTCAACAGCGTCTACGGCCAACGTATTACAGCCTGATGCTTGACATAAGCAGAGCCTCAATGATAGACCTTGTCGACAGCTTTTTCACTGCCAATTCTCAAGCTGATGGTACTTACTGGAATTATCTCAAAGACGCTGAGAGAGTGCAGGGTACTTTCCATGTGACGCTCATCCACTATAATGCGATAAATGACGAGATCAAAAAGAGCTGTTTTGAAAAGTTGACCGAGATAACAGTCCAAAACGGCGTCGTGATACCATCTATGGGCGCTGCTTTGCATTTGGACATCTCAAACGTCACTAGCCCCATTCGCCTTCTGTCTCTATGCCATGACGACTCTGCCATGGCATTGAAAGTTGAGATAGTATCGCCAGAAATCCCGTTTGCTAATAGTATAGCCCATGTTACTATAGGGACCACTCTAGGCGTACAAGCAGCTCATTCTCTTGAAATGCTTGTATCCCCCGAGTCCAAAATTTACCCCTGGAATATCCAGCCCTCTGAGCTCTCGAGCCACCTCGACCTGTTCATGGCTCCAGAGCTTCCAGCTGCTATATAGAAAAATAGATAGATTTTTTTTTTCATTGTTTCGTTTTATGGCCTGCCTCCGGCGCCTGGATGTCTCAAGCAGCCCTTCCGTTGCGCTCTCTGAGAATGGGAGCCTGCGACGCTCGCGAAGCGAGCACAACGGGGTCTGGGGCAGCGCCCCAGCCGCCGGAGGCAGTCTGGTAGTGAATGTAGGAACATAAATAAAAAATACATAATATATACAGGGCAGAAATGCGTATCTACTGGATGAGCTTGCCTTTGTTGACGACGAATCCCTCGAGACATGCGATAGCTGAGTAGAGTCGGTTCTCGGCCTCTTCGAAAACAAGAGAACGGTCTGAGTAGAAGACTTCGTCGTTGACTTCCTCTTGTTTACGGGGGAGACAGTGCATGAACTTCCAGCCCTCTTTAGCACCGCCCTTGGCGGCCATCTCGTTGGTCACTTGGTAGCCAGCGAATTGCTGGAGACGAAGTTGTTTCTCTTCCTCTTGGCCCATGGAAATCCATGTGTCGGTGACAATGACGTCGGCGTCCTTGACTGCTTCCAATGGATCAGTAGTGGTGGAGAGGGTAGCACCGGTTTCACTACCAGCCTTGGACACCAGCTCAATGATCTCTTGGCTGACAGGGTATGCTTTAGGAGTGGCAGCGGAAATGTTGATGCCCAATTTCACGCAAGCAAGAGCCAGATCATGAAGAACGTTGTTAGCATCGCCTACCCAAGCAACCTTCAGACCGTTCAGCTCGCCAAAGCTTTCTTTAATGGTGATCATATCAGCAACAGCTTGTAATGGGTGGTAGGTGTCGCACAGAGCGTTAATAACTGGGACACGGGAAGCAGCAGCAAGACCTTGGATATCAGAATGAGGTCCAACACGGGCAACAATGCAGGAAGTCATGGAGGAAATGACTTTGGCAGAATCATATAGCGTCTCATTAACACCCAATTGAATATCATCCTTACCAAGGAACATTGGGTGACCACCAAGATACTTGACAGCACCTTCAGTAGAAATACGAGTACGAGTGGAACGCTTGTTGAAAAGCATGGCAACTACCTGGCCAGCCAAGGGAGTAGTGGGGTTGTAAACACCTTTACGGACATTGGTCTTGTGGTGAATAGCACGATTGACTAGGAACGATAGTTCAGAGCTTGAAATATCAGCAATGCTTGTAAAGTGACGAGGAGACATTATGATTGATGATGAACGAATCAACGTATAATACGTAATAAATAAATCAAACCAAACTAAACTTGATCAAAGAGATGTCCAAAAAGATATCCGACTTGTTTATATAGCCAGAACTGAAATTTTTCAGTAACCGATTCAGTCATCTGGAGATACCAGTGACACATTGTTGCCCTTACCTTTGCATCGATGCATGCAAGTGAAAAATCGAAAAAACCGAAGAGATATTAAAAAGAAGATCCAGTCCAATTGTACAACCTTCGTTCAGTCTCAAGCATTTCGACGGTGGTCAGTCCACTGTGAGGAGGACAGCTTATCTATACGAACAGGGCTCAGGACTCGAAATCTTGAGATATCTGTTGCCCAAATCGCCCAATTGACGAGTTATATCCAAAGTTGACCTGCAGATATACATATGCATCAGCAATCATAGATCGATGAGATCCAACGGTCAAATGGCCATTTCTGGCAAGGCTACGAGAAATCCCGCGAAACCCCTTGATATTCCCAACATGAAGAGTCTGAAAAGATGATAAGTGAGACATTAGTTGCAGAATGTTGACTCTTTTGATGGACTGTCGTTGCAGTTGACGCGGTTTGTTTGCTCAAAGAGCAACACGATTTCGGACTACGCACTTTGCATTTGCCTATTTCTAAGAGGAGCTCGCTAGTAAAGAAAGTTGGGACTCTGTTAGGCGACGAGCGAGGCAGATGCAACAAATAAGATATGACCCAAGAATGATCGGTGAATCAATGGATAGAAAAATAAATTGAATTAATTAGATTGGATAAATAAATAATAATAAATTAAAGACACGATTGGACACCAAACCATGTGGGATGGTTTGGCTATCTTATCATGTAGCGGCTAAAACCAGGTTCACTAGCTCAGCTTCACTTAGTGCGTTCTTATCTCGCATGCAGACTTTAGAACTTGATGATTTCGTCGCTGACAGCTCTACCACACATAAGAGTGAGAGTGGCGCTGAAGGCTTTCTTGAATCCAGTCTTGGCGGCCTTGCTGACCTGAGAGGCAGTGGACTTGACAGGAGTCATGGAGTTTTCAAATTGAGCAGAAGACATCTTTGTAGTTTGTGTTTAGTGGTGTTTGAATGTGTGTTTGAATGTGTAATGCTTTTGTATGTAGCAAGAGTGAGGGCTTTCGTGATTCAGTAATTGAATGAGAAGGATAATGTCTATTGTTTTGATGATGGGAAAACAAACAAAAGAATATGCTGAATCAAAGTCATTTCACCCTGCTTTTATATTTGTTTCAAGAGCTCTGGCATGGTGACATTGTTTGACTCAGTGCCTGGCTCAGCACTTGACTCAGTGCTCGACACAGCGCTGGAACACGCATCCGACCCGGCATGACACTTCATGTAACATTAACTGCTGCCTTTTCCGGCTACATTCACGTTTACTCTCTGTCACCGGTTTTTTTTCTTTCTTAGGTCAGCCACGCGGAAGCTGTATCCGGCTGGCTGTGTGCAAAATTTGCAGGTTCCATGCATGGATTAGACTTATTTTTTGCGATCTGCAGTGAGTATTTTTCTGTGATCGACGCCGTTACACGGCAAAAAAATTTTTAAGTTGTATGCAGGGCGCCCCCCACACGTAAGCCGGAAATATTCGGCAGCTCCTTGCCGCTTGATCCCCTATTACGTGTGAACTAAGAAGTTGAACTTGATCATTCTGCTTGGAGCCTATGTTTCCACATTATGAATATGAGTCGCGGATTTTGTGGGGGCTGGATTGAGTAACGACTAACAAGCTAAAATCTTGTACTGAGAAAGCTTCAACCGAGTTGGGTATTAATCTTAAATGACAGCACGGTATGACGATATCCGACATCCGACATCCTAAGGAAGGCCATCTATGAAGTACGTTTTTCTGGGAGTACTCCCTCTTCTCTAGTACTCTTATTCTCTAGAGATTTTGCGTGTTGATGTTAAGCAGGAACAGAAGCGGTAGCTGCATTCTGCAGTCGAGACCCTGCAGATCATATACAGAATAACCGTCGTAATTCATCTCTCGTGCTAAGCATTCATCCTAGAAGGCATACTAAACGTAGCAATGTTTTTAGCTAGCTCCTCGCCTGCCTCGTCGATAGACTTTTGTATCTGTTTCTCCTGCTCATCTAACTCACTCAGTTCTAAATCTATCTCCTCAATTCGAGACGTCACGGCCGACCGTTTTGCTAGAATACTCTCGAGCCTCCCCTTTATCGAACTGTACGCACCTTCAACATCTTTAAGCTCAGGCATCTCAGGGATATATACTGATTGAGAATACAATGAACGGGCGTTGGCCTTGCCGCTGCCTGTTTGCATCTGTTTTAGTTCCCAGCTGGATTCATCTTCTTCATTCAATTCGGCAGCATCTCCCACTTGAGATGATTCCGATTCAGATACGGCATTGATGGCATCTTCGATATCTTGTCGTCTCCTCTCATTCTGCTTCAATTGGCTCTGTACACCAATTGGTAATTCTTCATCCTCAAACCCAGCACCTTCTGTTAAATGTTAGAAATTATGTTCATTTTCTGCCATCTAAAAATGGAATCTGATATCTCGAGGAAAACCAAATAGATGCAAGCTGTATACAACAACAAAGTGCAGCAGCACATTTGATAATGATCTACTCACCGTCCAAGTCCAACTCGTTTAAAAGCATACGCTCCTCCCGTAATTCTTCTTTGTTTTGGTATTCGTCCTCATCTTCGTCAATCATTATCACATCTACTCTACTATTGAAGTCATCGTCGATCACTATCACCTCTTCCCTTGGAACCTGTTCGTCATTATTATAATCCTTGTCATTATCTTTATCATCATTGGGTCCTTCATTTGCACTATCATTGCTCTCGGTTCTGTTTCCATATTCGCTGTTGCTTTTCCGTAATTCTTCTAAAACCGAGTCTGTATATATTACTGAAGTCTCTGACTCTCGATTCGTGCTTCTTCTATAACCGTTAGCTGCGTTCCATTACAATACCGTATGCTTGCAGTTCAAAATACTTACGCATCAACATTTTCAGTTTCTTTTTGTCTGCCAAGTATATCTCGATTTTTCTTTTTGATAAATGATGCTCGACTCTTCACTTGGACAGAAGAAGGTAATACAATAGACGTCTGCTCTTATGTTAGGATCATAACCTGCTTTACACGCTATCCCACGCTATCCCATAGATCTTACTTTTTCATCTTCCTCATCCTCCTCTTCGTAAAAGCTAGGCTTTGCAACTGCTTTCTTGGTCTTGATATTACGTCTTTTAATCATTTCTGGGTGTATCAATCAATCCGTCAGATCAATGCTCGCTAGCTTCAACTCAAGACTTTGAAAAACTTTGTCACGTGATCGTTTTTCTTCTCCGTATTTCTGTGAGGCGACTTTTTGATAGGATATCTTTCTATTTTCAGTTCATGTTTCGGTTTAAACTTCTGATAGTTCTCTTCTGCTTCTTAAGTTTCCCGCTTGTAGCTTGGCTAGGAATCTGACAAAAAACAAGATGGTGGAGACTGCCGATCTTACCTCGCTGACCCTTTTCGGAACATGCCTTAATGTTTCGTTTTTAGGAGTCTTGTAAATAACTAGTAGAGCTGTTGAGTTTATGCTTTGCTCGTGATATTGGTTACAGTTGCTCGCCAACTGACTTTCTATTTTTATTATTATTTATATTCCAGCTTCCAATTGAAACCAAGGCTCGAATCATTATATAATAAATCCCATGTATTCTCTAAAATATTAGCATCATCAATACATTTTGTTATTTACTCGCTCGTTATGGCGCGTGTAAAATTACAAGTTAGCATTTCTCACTGGCTGTCAACTATAGTAGCGTTGTCATCGCTTGTTGACTCCGCCCCTGGAAGCAACCCGTTGGAAAAAAAGAGCCTCAACGTCTACTCTACATCTCCATTTTTTGATAACGATGGCTCCGATTACTATACTGAACCGGGGTTGGTCTATCCAGAGTCCGCCGACGATTCAGATTTTACCGATTATATAACCCAGTACTCAACATCTTATACCTACACCACTGTATATCCTGCCAGTCTCGGTCAAGCGACGCCTTATTATAGCGACTACTATGGATATACCTCTAGCTACTATTATAGCTATTACTATCCTGATTACGCAGATTCCACTTGTTATTCGGACTACTACTGCTCCCAATCCACTTATCCCCAAACTAATTACTACTACTCCTCTTCCACGACCTGCGACTATATTACTTCAGACTACTATTCTACTGATTATGACACAACTCCCTGTACTTCAACAACCCCAGCACCCCCATCTTGTACTGCTGAAATTTTGTCCGATATCGACTGTAGCCCATCTCCCGATGTATACTGCTCAGAGAACCTTTCTGGTTCTTGTTGTGAAGATTCTAGCGGCTGTGACGAGCCGGATACCCCAGTTCCAGCAGCTTTTCAACCAGGTACCATGGAGGTTC
The DNA here is from genome assembly GCA_001939105.2 of Sugiyamaella xylanicola (nom. inval.). Lineage (NCBI taxonomy): Eukaryota > Fungi > Ascomycota > Dipodascomycetes > Dipodascales > Trichomonascaceae > Sugiyamaella > Sugiyamaella xylanicola (nom. inval.). Next base: position 246,636 of record MQSX02000019.1, read on the forward strand.
AGTATTCAACAGCACAGGCGCAGGTTCCAAATATTCTTCCGTCGCCTGTAACCCCACAACCTGCTCCACTGTCCCCATCTCCCCCTTCTTCTCCCGTCCCAGTTGCTCAGCCCCCTCCTCCACCTCCACCACCACCACCCCCGGCTCCGTCCTCATCACCACCACCGCCTTCACCTCCTCCTACACCACCCGCTGGCCAAGCACCTTCGCCTCTATCAACCTCTGCTACCCCCTCTCCCACTCCCTCTGTTCCCCAGGGTACCTCATCAGGTGCCGCGAACGGAGTCCCCAATGTTAGCTTGCCATCCGATTTTGGTGTATTTTTGGCTCTTCGCGGTTTACCTTCAGAAAGTGACAAAATTAATCTTCTTGAGGAGCTAGGTGGTGACGAAGCTTTCAAGTTCGACTTCAACCATCCACCGCCAGATGCAGAGATAGTCGGCCCAGGTGGAAGGGCGGTAGCAGCATCCGGGAAAGAATTCCCAGCTGCTTTCGGTTCAGGGGTTAGCATGACAGTTGTCACACTTGAACCTTGCGGATTTGTAGCACCTCATTCCCATTCAAGAGCTACTGAAAATATGATTGTCCAAAGAGGAACTATTGAGACAGAGTTTCTTGCTGAAAATGGAACACCGCTTGTTTCCAATACTTTGTCCGAGATGCAGTCTACTATATTTCCACAAGGGTCTGTACATTATGAATTCAATCCTACCTGCAGTCCCGCTACTCTAGTGAGCGCTTTTAGTTCAGACGATCCTGGTGTCCTACTGGTTGCACCTGCTCTACTTTCGATGGACAGCGACGTCATATCCAATTCCTTCGGAGTACAGTCAGTGGCAGGTTTGAGATCAACTGTACCTAGGAGCATTTTGCAAAATGTTGCGCAGTGCCAGCAAAATTGTGGAATAGACCAAAAGAAGCTATTGTTTCCTAAGCGTGAGGTTTATTCTGAATTAGCACATGTAGAACCTCTTGGCTCTTCTGTCGAGGAGCCTGTTGCAAATGTTGATCCTGCTGAAGGGGCGCAAGAATCTATTTCAAAACGAGGACTTTACGAAGAGATCATCTCTAGGCTTACTGATGACGATGATGACACAGAAGAAATGAATCGTCGCCGCCAACAGCAACGCAATAGGCAGGCTATGCAAAATCGTCAAAATCGTCAAAATCGCCAGAACAGGCAGAATCGTCAGAATCGCCAAAACCGTCAAAACCAATATGGGCAAAATCAGAATCGCCAGAACAACCAAAATGGTCGTCAGCGGCAGCCTATAAGGGTAAATAGGGGGAATGGGGGTTATAACAATAACAATAGTTATGATCAAAACTTCGACAGATACGACAGGTATGATAGATACGATAGGTTCCAAGATTCTAACCGACGAAACCCTCAAAGGCACAATCAGCCCAATCAAAGAACTAATCAGAGGTCAAACAGAGGTCGTCAGAATCAACAGCGTAACGATTTTGATCCTGAATTCTTTGATTTCGAAGACATGGAGATGGGTCGTCGCCAGAGATACGAAGACGAGAGAAATCCAAAATACAGGAACCGAGTTCAGGAAGACCCGTCACCCAGAAGGCAGAGAGAATCTTATGACGATACCCCTAGGCGTAAACATAGAGAAGCATTCGATGACGACTCCTATATGCCCAACCCAGTAAACGATAGGCTCGATGAGGATGGTCCAAAATCTGCGAATAATAGACATGCTCACGCAGAAGATAGATATGAAAGTGGAAAAGAAGAGGACGACCGCAGAGAGCGAGCCCATAGAGAGCGAGAACGAGAGCGAGAACTAGAACGACCAAAGTATGAAAACGATGAGGACTACGGCCGGAACGCTAGGTCAAGGCATAGGATCGACACTGAAGACGGTGATGAACATGAGGGTTTCGAAAGGATAGATAGAGCCGATAGAGAAGAACGAGAGGAATACGAAGATCACTGGAGATATGATAGTGACAGAGATGAGGATTCCTATTACGATTTGAAAAGGGTAAATCTCATTGTTGGCCATGATGATGAAAAAGAAGATGTGCCAGACATCCCGGGTCTAGGTAAGGGACCAGTGCCCGACCTCCAGATAAATGTCCCAATAGACGATAAGGCGCCACCTATCTCAACAGTAGAGCCAATTTCTGACAAGCAACTGCAAGACTCAGAGTCGCAAGAAGATATGCCCAAATATGTGCACTCTTCTTTGGTTTCGTCAAGTGCAGTCCAGTCTCCAGAAGTGACCGCCAGTTCAATTGGACCGGCACAACCGACTGCCCCAGAGGATAAAGAAAAGAACTTTGATATAGATGGTGAGTTTTTCAGGAGTCTAGATAGAATTATCACAGTCTAACAAAACAGCAGTTGATGGTGGATCTAGAGAAGATTTCAGCTTCGAGAGTTCAATTGAGCATGTTACCGAAAATGATGAACATAACGATACGCTAGGTGACAATGCGGACTCTCTGGATGATGGATTGGTTGACTTCGACTATGATTTTTTGAGTGATTTAGAAGAACTATCTGACGAATCCCAACTTTCCAAGCGATCGGAAGGCGGTTGGGAATATGAAGACAATGAGAGAACTCCTCATTCAAATTATTACTCATCTTATAATGAGATCTACACTGAGGGGGGCACGCTTGGCCAGTTTGATTATGAGACTCTAGTCTCGGAACAAGAATCTGACACAGACGCGGGATCGTGGTGGGATTCATTTCTAGAACAAGGTGACACAGATATGCCACAAGAAAACTCACAAGATCAAGAAGAATCTTGGAGGGTTTATCTCGAAAATCCCGAGCGGTTAAGAGAGTTTCTGAGATGGGATGATGATTTTGATGACCGAAATTCTGATAATAGCAGAAACAGAGATCGATCTGGGAATGGTCGCAACACTGACCAAGATAATATAAACAGAAGAATTGATAGAGTCGCACCTACCTCTTCGGTTACGCAACCTGTCTCATCATCAATTTCATCAATGGTTTCCTCAATTTCCTCAACTAGTTCGCCAATGACGTCATCCTCAATCTCATCATCCTTACCGAGTTTAAGTAGCAGTCTCACCACAGGGTCCCAGATTAGCCACCTGACATCTGTATCCTCACCATCGTCAAGCTCCATTTCATCGATATCGTATTTTGATTCACTCAGTTCCCTGCCCACTAGCTATCCATCTTCGTTTGCTACCACTTCTGGTACTAAGATGGTCTCGGCGACTGCGACCACTAGCGACAACGGTTTTGCCCTGCCAACTTCTTTTGGGAACATCTTCGATGATCCTTTCCAAGAAATCCCAGTTTAAACTCAACCTTTTTATTTCTCTCTCTTTCATTAAGTTTGGAGTTTATTGTTATAGTCTTGATTACCTAATAAATGTAGCCGTGTCTCAAGAAAAACCAACGTACATGACGCATCCGCTATCTCGCATGTATATGCGGGTTTTGCGTTATCTTGCATTATCTTCTTGCATGTGTTGATCTATTGTAATGTAGCACCTTATCTATGGCAGGTGCTAAACTCTTTTCTCATATCAAAGCAGGTTATACGTGCTTGTAGCTTAAAGCTATGCTTGCTCGTTTTGGCGTTTTTGGTACATAATTCTTTAGATAGTTGATCTAATAGAATTTTAGATTGCCGGTTGAACTGTTGAGCTTAAATAGCCTTCATAACAGCGCACAGTGTTTACTTGCCATTTAGATCTATTAAAGACTACAAGGTAAAGTCAGCTCAAATACAAACCAGAAAAGATTGAAAGCTTTTGATTTCTGCAAATGACTGGCCACAGCTCTAGATCAGAGGCTATCATGAATGTTAGATCATGGGCTCAAAGTCATTACTTCATAGTTATAATCAGTTATAAATCCCTAGCGGGATTGGGGCAAACTGACCAGCACAGTAAAATGAATATGCTGATTATTAACATATCCTCAAATAGCTGCTCAAACAGTTCAGGAGACAAGGAACTGTTATTTGAAATTCGCGACAATATGGCGATATGCATAGCTAGAATGTGATATGCACGGCGGGGACGCGTCGAGACGATCAACTTCGAGGTTGTCTGCACAACGTCGCACATTATACAATTACGATACTAGCATCTCGTGTTTGACGCATTGGAGAACGCGATATAACTAGAATCCAGGCGTAGGATCCGCGCCAGCTATAATCTATTTAATCGAGAGATTTTCCTCCTCATTGTTTGTTCTCGTAACTTTTTAAAAAGCTCGCACAACCTGAAATAAGATATTCAAGTCTAGTGTACATTATCGAATATGTCTCTTGGTCAAGGTAAGCCTCCTCCTTTGACTCTGACTCAGTAATTGAATTATACTAACTGATATCAAGCTGTTTTCCAACCTTCAAAAAATGTCAATTTGTTTTCATCACCATGCAATAAGAAGAGAAAGTTAGATTCAGGACATAATCATATTAGCGAATACCGCACGTTCAAAATATATTGTGACAATGATTCCCAGGGACGAGACGCTTCCTCCAATAATAATAATTCTGACAAAGCATCAACTAATAAGCCAGATCTGGAGAAGGGCTTCCTTAGAGAAGCTGAAGGACGGTACAGCAAAAAGAATCTTACTAAGAAAACACTGAGAAGGCCGCTGGCGAGTCTGGATATTGGTGAAGTGAAAGGCTTTATATTGACGTCTAGTTCTCGCATACCCATAGAGCTTACTGTGCCATGGAATCAAAATCGCCTGGAACTGGTCCAAACAAGTCGACAGAAACGAACACAAAAGAATGCCACCAATTCGTCCGCTTTTGAATTGGCGATCAAGATTTCCTCAAAAAGTGTTCCACTGGACTTAGACAAAGAAAACATACCTCCTGCTGTTGTTCAGCAATAATAATTTCCGCCCCTGTACCATTATTATCTATTCTCATTTACGATTTAATGACTTTTTGCATATCTATCTATATTATTAACACTTTCGTGAATTATGCTAATACGTATATTATAACATATAAAGCTCTTCAGTAATTCTGTTGCTAATACAAAGCGAAGTTGTGTTGCTGGTGGGTATAGGTGTGTTCCTTTTATTATGTGGAAATGGGATATGCGGTAGAACACAGGTTTGTTTAGCCAAACAGAAGAGCCAAATTGTTAAAGCCAGATAAGGACGACGTCGAATTGTTGGGTTGTTGGACTATTGATGTGTACTCTTGTGTAGTTGCGTTGGTCAGGAAGCCACTACTGTTCAGTTGACTGATAGTACTGTCTGCAAGACCCAGGTATTGCTGATTCCCAGCTATAGAGTTGGCTCCTCCTGTTGATGATGACTCTGTATCTGAGATCACATTTAGATAATCAGCAGCCATATTTCTAGAGTATATCTGGCCACTAGCAAGAGATAACTGCTGATATGAAATTGCGTTTGACGAGTTGCTAGATATTTCCAACTCTCCCTGAATAACTGACTCGGCCGTGCCATTTTGAAGGCATTGGGTCTTCGTATTCATATTAGATTCTAGATACGCACGAACTATTGTTACAGTCGATACATTTGTAGAGGTATCTTCTCCCAAAGTGATCTCCAAGGAATCTGAAGTCGAATGCTGTGCTGCTTGCACAGGAATTCCATTTATAGTCAACCCATCATTAAATTTAGAAATCAGAGCTACATATTGCGAGTTTCCTTGATTTGTGTTGTTTTGCAAGTTGGCATAATGCACGGACTGACTCCAAACCACCGTCACTGACTCAATATTGTTGTTTTTTGCATACAGTAAGTCAGCTTGAAGGTAAATATCATAATCATTCTTAACGACTTGGACAATATCAGAGTTTTTGTCGACATCAGATTCAGACGGGGACACAAAAGTATATGCTTTGTTATCACTAGTAGTGGGAACAATTCCTCCGTAACCCACAACGTCCTCGTTTTGCCAGAGCATAGCGCTTGCGCTAACGAACCAATTTTCGTCAGTCGCAAAAGAATTCGGTTCCTGCTGCCCATTCGACACTTTCAGAGTTATGTTGGTTGGCTGGCTCCAAAATAAAGGAAGTAGCGGTGACAAGTCCACTTCATAGAATGGCACATTAAAAGCCTTGTAACCTACTATTGGGGCCCACATTGAAGGAGCAAAGCCGCCTGCGTAAATAACCGGATAAGGTACAGCAATGCCACCTAAGAGACCGTCAACATATATTTCGACGAACCTACTAGGGCCATTATTTCCGGTATTCCTTCCATTTCCGTATGGGTTTATAAGATGAGTGTACCAAAACTCTTCACCTGAATTTCCAGTAGCACCTACGTTAATGGCGACGCGCGTTGTGTTTCGTGATAGTACTGGCAACTGGGCAGTCATAGGCTGGTCCGGGCTGGTCCAATACAGCGATGGTGCTAATCCAATGACTTGATCAGGCGGATTTGTGTTTTTGATTATGCTATCTACAACAGTGCCATTTGAGCTGCTGTTTAGAGGTGAATTGAAGAAATCTGCTGTTAAACTGGCGACAAAGGTGCCGGTATAAGTAGAGTCTATGACGTTGCCAAGGTCGAAGGTGACTTGTTGCCCAGACTGCTTGAAAAGTGAGAGGTATTTGGTTACATCGTTAACATATCCAAAGGAAATATCCTGCCCGTTGGGTTCGGCTGTGGACATTCTCCATATCTCAGTCGAACCGAAGTAAATCCGACCCAATCGATCGTACTGATTCCCCTGACAACTGATATTCAATGTTAGCCTAACATTAGTAAATGCTACACTAGGAGAATTATAAGGGACTACGCAGGGATGACCATAGCTGTTTCCGAAGTCATAATCTTTGATTATTTCTTGAGTAGCCACTGGGGCTCCTAAATCAGGTAATGGTGCAGTCACGTCGTAAATTGTCATTTGGGCACCATCTCTACCAAGAAGTGGGTAAGATCTTGTGACGATGTTGTCACTCTCATTTGAGTGTCGTATTTCCTCGTCTAATGAAATTGAAGAGTGCGAAGGACGAAGTGATTTCAGTGTTATGATACATGATACAGCAAAGAGAAAGAGAAGGGACAACTTGCATCTACTAAACTGGCCTTGGGCCAGTCTGTGAAAGTGACCTCTTTCAGATATGAAGGTCAGGTCTTTTGAACCTACCCGCATTTTGACCTCGAGTTATTGATCTAAACTCATAAGAGTGTTGAGATATTGGACTTCATTCTGCAGGTTATATATGATAAGTCCAAGAGTAGTACCCACTGTAGCATTAGGAAACGAAGAGAAAAGAGAGTAGTAGTACAGGCGTAAGACGCCCTTAACGCGCGAAGCCTTTACGTAGGAAGGGTGAAACATTTTGTATTATGATTAGGTGTGCATGCCAAATCAATAGAAAATTCCAAGATTTATCCCTGCAGATTCGAACTTTAATTCCAGCCGACATGTTTCAGATATATTGAGTCTCGAACCATTGTTAATATTTTATGTCAAACAGTTGATTCCTTTCAGTAGTTTAGGCTTAGCCTGTATATAATAAGTCAAATCTCTATTCCTGTACTCCTACTTTTGCTGTTCGGAGTCGGTAGCTCCTACATGTTGCTTGGCCGGATCGATTTAAGTTCTCAAGAATTATAGAAACTACATATAGATCTCGATATTATCTTTTGAATGAATTGATTTTACAAACAACTATACAAAGACGTTAGTGATTTCTATATTTGGGCATAAGATGTCGGATTAGCTTTCGACGGATGAACATTGTTTCACGACTCTGCGGCATGATATTAAACAGCTTGGCTTTTGCAGCCGTTTCTTGGAGCTGTGAGATTTGTATGGCAGCAGCAATTAAGGCATCAAGATGCCAGCGTTCAAATGTTTCACATTTACGACTAGGCTCATTCAATTATTCCGTTGACCGCCTTTCTAATTACACGATAAAAGTAGATTGATATCATTTTGGATAATATTGAACAGGGAATAGCAAGCATAAGTAGCTCAATACTTTCACAGGAAAGAGCTTGTGCTAAAGCTTTCGTTTATCAAGAACGGTGACTGCAGGGATCCAGGTTGAATAAGACCGCTTGTTTGAGTTTCGAGACAAGCCCGTTCTGTGCCTACATTCTTAAAAGATCGGAGTATCATGGTCAAAACACATGTAATGATCAGTTCTAGGGAAAAGATACGAAGGTATATTAACTATGACAAAACTCAATTAACTTTTGTTTTAAATTTATCTATGTTTAGGCCCATTTACCTAGAAGTGCCATCAGACCTGCGCCGGCAAGGATGAAGATAATGGAGAAGGCTAATTTGGTCAAATCTTTGGTTCTATTCTCGTTGAAGATATAATCTCTGGCTAAAAGCTCTACCAGGCCAGTATAGATGAGAATACCGGCAGAGATGGAATCTAAAACGCCCTGAATAATGTTTGCATTGTATGAGTTTCCGTCATATGCCGTTCTAACGCCGAGACCAATGGCGATACAGACAGGGGTTGTCAATCCGTAGGCGAGACACAAGGCATATTTCCACCACTTCTTGGGGAATCCTTTGATGGCACTGAGTCTGGCACCGATTCCTAGACCCTCAAAACTTTGGTGGAAAATAAGAACAATGTAAAGAGTTTTGAACTCATCGCCTGTGGCACCAAGGTTAATTCCAATCATAACTGAGTGAAAGATAACACCGAACTCAAGAATAAGAAAAGCAGCGATTTGAGTTTGAAAGTCCTTTTCGGCGATGGAACTGGCCTTGGAAGCAGGGTATGAGTAGAGATCGGTCTCTTTTTCAGACTGTCCTTGGACGTGATGAGCGTGGGCCTCAACATCAGAATGGACATCGATCTGAGATGTGGGTTGGGCAGGTTGGACAATAGCGCTGTGAACCAAATCGTCGTCGTGGTTGTGAGAAATACCGTATTTTCTCTCAACGTAAACGTCACTAATGAGGTCAACTAAAAATATGATGAAGACAGTTACCAGGATGATAGCCGGTACCCAGGAATAGGTTGCCCAGTTACCACTCATGCCTACACAGGTATTTGGACCGATCTCACCATAGGCGGGATCCATTAAATGGACAAATGCTGTAGTAACAATCACACCGGTACCAAAGTTTTTAGCAAAGAGGTACACATATTCAGGTACACGAAGTCCCTGGATATCAGATGCAATAACTGGGAAGAGAGTACAAGCGGTACTGACAAACAAAATAACAAAGATAGATGAGATACGAGCTCCTAAGCTTCCATTGTAGTCATTACCACCAAAATATACGCCATCGATAACACACACCTTCCAAGCATCATCAACTGAAGTATTACCAACAGTGACTGTATTGGGATCTAACAGAGACCAAACTGGAGGAAGACCCATTTTGTAGTTTGTTTTTGATAATGACTATTTGGAAATTCTTTTGCTAACGGTTTTGTCAACGGCTTTACAGATTGGAATGAGATCGAGGATCAATTAGATCTTATATAGTTGCTAGCCTACAATGTATTTTATTTAAATTTTTTTCATGATCTGTTACCGTAAAGGTACTAACAAATGTATACTAAAATGTGTTCGACCACAAAGGTGATCCAACTGTATGGAGTGACTGGCAGGTACAAGCTTATCTGCCAGGTACTAAGTGGTGGGCAGCTTGTGCGACTCGATCTCAACCTGGTAACCACTAAGGTATAGTTATATGCACGAAGCAAAGAGCATACAGTTGACCAACACAGGTCTTGCCATTATAGGCGATGCCGTTGATAAAGCAGGGACCTGTTACCACATCTGACATAGTCCTCATTACGCATTCAGGAGTATAAAAGGCTCGCTTTTAGTGGACAAAAGTTGATAGTGAAGATGAACCCAATACAAGTCCGTTAGAGAGAGCCGTTTGTATGCGCTGCCGCAAATCCGGAGTCCGACAGAATTAAAACAGCCTTGGTATTATTATTGGAATAGAAACAAGGCAATAAAGAAGGCTGATATATATCAATATCTGACATGCTTGACATGGTTATAGAGACTTATGCTCGAATTCACTTATCTTCATCCTGCTCAAAACGCTGTAACTAAGCGTACATAACTTTCAGCGGCAACTGATAGCTTATTAGATTCGGAAGATTCAGCTATGGGTGCTAAAGAGCTAAACTGACCGAGCCGACGGGTTGATTAACAGTTAAGCTGTAAAAACGTCACTTATCTCACCGTTTTTGCTGTTCCAGACCCTTTACTCAGTATGAAGCCGCTCAGTACTTTCGCACCACTCGGTTATATTTGGTGGGGGTTATCTGCACGTATTTCTGCTGAACGTCAGATATGACGCAAGAGCACTAACCTTATCGTTAGATATAAAAGCGGAGGCATATCTAGATCCTTTAAAATGCGGAATAAACTAGTTAGTTTTGATATTGTGAAAGATGGCTACAAAGGTCAGCAGTCAAATTCCTGTGGAGAGTTTTAAAGGTACAGGTAGTGTTGTATTTGAGCCTATAGCGCTGGCAGCTTCCAATCAGAAAGAATTAGGGAGCCCGCATCCACCTGGATCGCTTCTCCCACTTGCAGTGCAGCCTGTAAAGAGCACCACAGACCCGTTGGTTCTTGAAGATGCAATTGATACTATAGAGTCACTGGTAGAAAAGAATATTATTGATGATAAGCTAGCTGCCAATGGGGCAATTCTGTTTAGGGGACTGCCGTTGAAAAATGCTCAAGACTTCAGCAGAGTCTCACATGCATTTGGATACAAACCCCATGAAATCATAGGCATTGTTGTAAACAGACCGGAGCTGGCTCCGAATGTGGCCCCTGCCAACGAATCTTCGCACGAAACAAACATTGGCTCCCATAATGAAAGTCCTCAGGTACCTCACGCACCGAGCTATATTTTCTTTTATTGCCAGCGTGCTCCTCCAGTTGGCGGTGAAACGCCTCTAGGGTCATCTCTAGAGCTCTATCACAATATATATAAAAACCATCCTGAGATTATTAAGGAGCTTTCTGAAAAAGGCGTCCGGAACGTAATTACTTACAGAAAAGAGCCAGCCTATCCTGGTAACTCGACCATTTATCAAGCGTTTGGCAAAGAAATCAAGCCAGGTGATAGTGCGGAAGTTCAGAAATCTAAGATTGAGGCCCAGATTAAGCGTTATAACAGAGACCCTAGATTCACTTATCATGAATGGCAAGAAGATGGCTCATTAACAGTCACCAATATCGTACCGCCAATTCGATTGCAGCCGGGAACTGGCTTCCCGGCCCTGTTCACCTCACTAGCAGCCCATTATGAAGCTCGCAAGAAGCAGGCGACGACTGATAATCTAAGAGCTAAAGTTCAAGCTTTACCTTCGTATGGGGATGGAAGTCCTATCCCTGAGGAGTACTTGGAAGTCATTCTTGATGAGACTTTGAAAGGACGTGTTTTGCACAAGTGGCAGGAGGGAGACCTGCTTGTCATCGACAATAGAAGTAGGTATAGGTAGCTGTGCACACATCACTTATGAGAGAGAGCCAGCACACCTACAAACACAAGCAAAGAGCACGAAGCAACTGCTTTCTAAGCAATGTCTTAAAAATACTAACTTCTGTAGTCGCCCAACATGGACGGTTGCCTTGGGGAAACAAGCAGGAAGACCGGGTGGTACTCGCCAGGTAAGTAGCCAGAGAGACAGTTCAAATCTGCACTGTACAAGCGTTCTTACTAACATGCAGCCTCTGGGACGGGGAACTCCCTCATCCAATCAATACCGATCCTATTAACATTCTGAATGCCCCATTGGGTGATGTGGTTAGCTAGAAAATAAGAAGCAATAAGTAAGTAATTAAGGGATGCAGATAAGACAGCTACATATGCAAGATAATCTTCTTATCTGATCTTCTACCTGCATATGCAAGTATATCTTTAAATCCTTGCTTATATAATAGTATGCTGGGACCATGGACACGATATTTTACTTGGACACATATTTAACTATATGGGTTTGTTATTATATTATAGTTCATGTAATTCCAACTGGATTAGGTGACTAAAGGACTAAAGAGTTTTTACATTGACTTAACTTGGTATGTGGGGTGGTCATGAGACGTAGCTCAGCCCAGTTAGGAATAAATCGCGGTCTGTGATATAATATAGTAGTAGCTCGATTGCGATCGTACCATATGCCTAGCTATTATAGGATGGTGCGAACCTTTGTCTTTTCCACAGGAAAAATATAAATAGGGCAGCAATCCCCTACTTCAGTTACGATCTTTATAGACTCGGCGACGATGTCTTCAGTAGATCATGTTCATAAATTGGGATCGTAATCGTTAAAAATGTGGGAATCCAGTCGGCTTATAGTTCACCTTGTAGAATCAGATTTGTACAGCTTATGCGTCGGTTCAGTAAGATAGGGATAGAACTCATTCTGTTTAGATTTAATTTTGTGATTGAATATTCATTACCCGTAGATACCAATGTAAGATGGATTGTGAAGAGAAAAGATTTAATATGCGTTGGAGAACTTTCTAGTTTCGGTTTCGACTGTTCATGGAGATTCAAGGATTCGTTTCTCGGTTGAAGAATTCGGTTCTGGACATTCATTGGAACACTCGGCTATAGATCGATCGTCAGGCTCTGGGGGAAAGATAAATAGAGCCCATTTATGTGGGCTCCGCGCTGAGGGGAACCTCTATCTCACGTAAGATCGGACGCCGCCTGATTGTGAGATAGAGGTTCCCCTTTTCTGCGGTCCCTTTTCTATGGTGCGGCTGATTTTTACAGTGGATGAGCTGGTAGTTGGAGGGTGATATAGTGACTGAGTGTGATAATCTTCTGCTGTCACTTGCTACATTATATTCCCTGTGTGTATTTGCTGTACATAAGAATAAAAGTGTTCACCAGCGATGCTGGACAGAGTAATATATTTTAATATTTAACGGTCCTGTTGGGCCTTACTTAGTAGCTGCTTCTACCTCCTCAAGGTTTGGCTGTTCTTCACCAGCCTTCCAGAGATATTTGCTTCCTGGATGGTCGTCTGGTAGATAGCTTTGTCCTTTGGCTCCGTAAAAGTTTTCTCTAGCAGTACCGCCAGGTACCGCGTAGTCGTCCCAGAAGAGACCTCTTTTTCTAAGTTCTGGTAAGAGATATTTAATAATGTCATCAAAGGTCCCAGGAACGGTTGTGTAACTCAGGTTGAATCCGTCTAGATCAGCAACTTCAGCCCATCGAGCTAGTTCGTCGGCAACCTTTTTAGGACCGCCAATTGCCGCTCCACCAAGTCCACCAATTGCAATTCGCTCGGCAATAGTCTTTTTGTTCCACACTTTACCCTCTGATCCAGGTACATATTTAGACCAATGCGTCACAAAACTCTGAATAGCTGCTTCCTTTACAAAACGGAAATCTTCGTCATCAGCATAAGTAGCAAGGTCATAACCAGTCCAGCCTCCAAAGAGAGCTAGTGATCCATCTAAATCAGCATATTTTAATAACTCCTTTTCTTTCGCCTCTGCTTCTTCATCAGTTTCAGCAATAATAACCGAGAACGAAGCGATAATCTTGATAGATCTTGGGTCTCTACCATATTCAGCAGCTTGTTTACGCAAATCATCTACTGATTTCCGCACCAGAGCTGGATCAAGTCCACCCACAAAAACGACCTCGGCATGCTTGGCAGCGAATTTCTTACCGGCAGTAGAAGTACCAGCCTGGAATAACAGTGGTGTTCGTTGCAGAGATGGTTCGGAAATATGAGGGCCTGGCACATTAAAATATTTTCCCTTGTGATTGATTTCACGAACAGCATCAGGATCTGTAAAGACACCGTCACTTCTCACAACAGCGTCGTCTCTCCAGGAACCATTCCATAGCTTGTAAGAGACATCGAGGAACTCATCAGCAATTAGATATCTTTCATCATGAGGAATTTGAGTCTCGAGATCAAGATTTCTAGCTGCCGAGTCAAGGTAGGAAGTTACAATATTCCAGCCCACTCTGCCTCCAGAAAGATGGTCCACAGTTGAAAATCTTCTGGCATGTAGATATGGCTTGTCGTAAGTAGTACTAGCAGTAACTCCAAATGCGATGTTCTCAGTTGCAGCAGCCATGGCTGAAACTGCATAGAGGGGATCGTTGACTGGCAATTGAGCAGCTGCCTTCAAGGTTGGGACCAAATTTCTTGGGCCTCCGTAAACATCATAACCACCGAGAACATCAGCAAAGAAAATGGCGTGGAATTTGGCATCCTCGAGCTTTTTGGCCAAATCTACCCAAAATTTGATATCTTTGTAGCGATGGCCTTGATCTACAGGAGATTTCCATGCCCCTGGATTGAGATGGCCAGGTGTATGCATGGCAAATGCATTGAGAATCCATTGTTTTTCAGCAGTCATTTTGGCAAAAGTGAGATCAAATTAGAGAAAAAGGAGACAAAAAGTGACTACAGTCCAACACAGCTGATTTTTTCGACAGATCATTATATTTATACCAAGCGTAAACAAAATATGGTCCGACAATCAAACGGAACAGGTGCAGGGCCGATCAGTGTTATCTGGTGATGTGACGCAATTCTGCCATCTGGTGGTGAAACAGTCTGGAGAGAAGATGCAGGGCGGTGACAGGAGCACGAGAAGCAAGTTACGCATTTCACGGAAATAGCGGACGACCGCCCGGAGATTGGCGTACTATTCTGATAGAATTACAATTTGAGCACGTAATCCCGGATCATGGCAAATCACTACGCAAATGGTAGTGAGTCAAGCTACCGAGATATAAACTATCTTCTTCACTGGCTGAAGAGGATTAGATAGTATTAATATAAGCACAAATAATGCTTTGACTAGTCTCTGATCAAATAGAGATCCAAATTAAAACGATATTATATCGAGTCTGTTTTGAATGACCAGCAAAAGTGGTCTCAGAGCTCTTCACAATACAGTACAGCAGCTACAATAGCAGATATATAATGACTCTACAGGTTCAGAGGGCACTGGTGCTACAGGAGAAGAAAGGGCAACTAGTACTGATAGACAACTGGCCGAGGCAGAAACCTGGTAAAGGAGAAATTTTAATTCAAAATATTTGCGTTGGGCTAAACCCCATAGACTGGAAGAGCATAGCTTATGATTTCGGTGTTCACAGTCTACCTTGGATCAACGGCAGAGAAACTGCTGGATATATAGCAGAGATTGGAGATGGGGTTCAAGGGTTCAAAGTGGGAGATCGAGTGTTTGCTCCAAGTACCAACTATAGAGATTTAAGAACATCTACCTTTCAGACATATTCAATAGCTGCAGCGGAAAATGTAGGACTAATACCGGAGTTCATAACATTTGATCAGGCAGCTGCTATAGGTGTTGGTCTGGTTACTAGTGGCACTGCATTATACGACTCTTTGAAGATAGGCATGGAGCCTAGTAGTAGTAATCAGAATAAATGGGTCTTGGTTTGGGGTGGGTCAAGCATTGTAGGGATCTTCACCATACAGCTAGCGAAACATGCTGGGTTTAAAGTAGCAGCTGTAGCCAGTCTAAGCAACAGACAGTACCTTCAGAGTCTGGGTGCTGATATCGTCTTTGA
Source organism: Sugiyamaella xylanicola (nom. inval.) (assembly GCA_001939105.2). Lineage (NCBI taxonomy): Eukaryota > Fungi > Ascomycota > Dipodascomycetes > Dipodascales > Trichomonascaceae > Sugiyamaella > Sugiyamaella xylanicola (nom. inval.). Next base: position 262,127 of record MQSX02000019.1, read on the forward strand.
TAGACACGATCCAGTCACTTCAACCCAATACGCCAAAATTCTAGGCATATCCTACGCCATTGATTGTGTGGGCGCAGAGACTGCTGCATACGCTTCACAGACATTAGTACCCAATGGAGAATTGGTAGCTATTGTCAAAGCACCAAAAGAAGTTCCTCCCAATATAACCGTTCATTCAGTACTTTTGAAGAAGTTTCACGAGGACCTAGCATATGGTAACCGATTGATCACATTTACGACCGAGTTACTGCATACAAAACAAATCGTTCCTCCCAGAGTAGAGAAACTGGTTGGGGGATTGGAAAAGATACCTCACGGTCTCAACAAATTGAGCTCCAATTTAGTAAGCGGCAAACGGATTGTAGTAAGCTTAGAATAACGAATTTAAGGTTTTGATAGTAAATATAGATGTTGATAGATGATGCGATGCACTCTGACTAAGATAGCTAGGGGTCGGGGACGCGATACCAGTGTCGTCACACTTAGATCCAAGGGGGATTAGTAAAAACTAGCAATTGTTCTAAAAATTGACCTCGGGTTCCAGATAGCATTAGACAGTATTAGATAATCGTCAGCAGAGAATGAATATTTTGTAAAAATTACAACATCATGAGCAGGGGGCAGTTGGGTAGAAGGGAAGGGCCGTTAGATAGTGAATGCAAGCCGGAAAATGTCATGCCCTTCTTGCATATTAGCTGCGTAGAACGGCATGTGCGATCTCTCAATCCGCATTCTTACCCCACTCAACCCCACCTGTGGGAAGTCTTAAATAGAGCTGTTGTTGACAGATGTTTCTATACTTTCCGCTCAGAAGCTTATTATCAAATTGTGTTCTTACTGTGTAGAAAATGGCTACTCTTCTTCCTAGAAAGTCTGCAAAATCTCTTGGTCTCAACGAGGCTGCCATTGTCAAGCTCGTAGACGCTCTTGACAAGAATGGTGTCAATTCATATATTATTGTTCACGACGGAAATGTTGTCAGTGAGGGCTACTGGGACCCATTTGTTCCTGAGCTCACACATCAGGTCAATTCGGTAACCAAGACTTATACTGCTTTGGCAATTGGTATGGCAGTTGACGATGGTCTGTTGACTGTGGATGATTACGTTCTCTCGTTCTTCAAAGACGAGAGACTACCATCTCCTCCTTGCGAGAATATGCAGAAACTCAAGGTCAAGCACTTGTTGACCATGTCAGTGGGCCACGAGGAACATATTGAGATGGATTGGACTCCGTTGAAGTGGTCACCAGAAGAGCGAAACAACGGCAAAGACTCCGTCAAGTCCTTCCTTACCTCGTATGTAGCATACGAGCCAGGCTCTAGATTCCTCTACAACACCCCAGCTAGTTATATGTTGGGAGCTATTTTGAAGCAGGTCACTGGCAAAAACATCATTGACTACCTCCAACCTCGTCTCTTTGAGCCTCTGGGCATGAAAGACATTTATGCTGATCAAGACCTTAACGGCTTGAACGCAGGCGGCTGGGGCTTCCAATTGACCACCGAGGACTTGGCAAAGCTTGGTTTGCTTTTGCTCAGAAAGGGAAATTGGAACGGAAAGCAGTTGGTGTCCGAGAAGTGGGTCGAGGAAGCTAGTGCTAAACATATTCAGAGTGACCAGAAACCTCCTAGCGAATGGGGTGCAGGATATGGTTACCAAATGTGGAGATGTAATGACGGTAAGAGCTTCCGCGCTGATGGGTTGTTTGGCCAGTTTTCTGTGGTTTCCCCTCATCTCAACAGTGTCATCGCTGTAACTAGTGCCAGTGAAACTGTTCCTGAAGTTCTTGGTGCCATTTTGACTGGTGCTGCCGAGCTTTTTGGTGAGAAATCCGATGGATCTTTAGGTGCCGAGAATCTAGCAGTTACTTCTCTTGAGGAGAAGAACAAAAGTTTACAGATTGCTTTGCCTAAAGGAGAACCTTTCTCGAGCTATTCCATCCAGTCCCCAGAAACTTATAGATTGGCTAACAATCCAATTGGTCTCAGTTACATTACGATTGATCTTGCTGCAAGCAAAATATTGATTGGCCGTAAGGATAAAGAGGCTGTTATAAATGTCGGCCATGGTAAATGGGTTAGAAACAAAAATGGTGAAGACCTCACCGGTGTAGGTGACTTCTTCGGAGACACTGCAGCCACTGGAGCTGTGGCGGACGGTGAGCTGGTGATCAAGGTTGCCCATTTGAAGACTAATTATACCGACACTCTTCAGTTCAAGACTGATGGCCATACTCTTGTTGGTAAATTGACTAGAGTTCGCTGGATGACCGACCCCACCTTTGAGTTGATCGGTGTTCGAAAGCACTAGATGTCACTACAAGTGAAATATATATTAGACAATAACACAACAAATCAGTTCATCAGCTATATATACAAAAAACAAATACATAGATGCTATGCTACAAACTTCGTCGAAGGCTCGAATGGTAATAGGACCGAGCAAACCGAGATACCTCCAAACATGGCAGCAGCAATAAATAAGGGGGCCACAGTGTTAACACCGGCAACACCAGCAATAACGTTGGCCACAATGTTACACACACGGTTTACAGCCACGAAGAGGCCATAACCTGTAACTCGAGAATTGGTAGGTAACAATTCAGGAGTAATTCCATACAAAGCAGCAAAGAACATATTCTCCACAGCAGAAATAATGCACGATATAGCTAAATTCTGAGTGGGAGTTTTGATTTGTGTATAGGCAAACAAAAAGACCATTGTCAACAAGGAACTAATCACCATGGTTCCCTTTCTACGAATATAAGGAGTGTTCATCAAGGGCCAGGCGAGAAGAGGTCCGACAAACACACAAACGTTAGAGATGGCGTAGTTTCTCCAAGTAATGTAATTCGATGCAACGGCATTATCTTGGTAACCACGGGTCTTCAGGTAGTAAGGACGGAAAATAGAGTACAGAGGGTCGCCCAATCCGATAAGAACCCAGATAAGAAGTAATAATCCATTGGAATAGATGAGCTTTTTGCTAACAAACAATCCATGGACATGCTTGAACAATCTGGTAATTGAGAAACGGCTCTTCTCCATCTCGGTTCTGTCAATTCTGCCTACTGAGGTTAATTGCTCCAGAGTCAAACTCATAGGCCTGTCGTATTTAAGGGCAATCTTACGCAGAATCTCGTAAGCCTCTTCGTCTCTTTCCTGAGTGATCAACCACTTGGGAGTTTGGACCATGCGAATCAAGACAATTCTCAAAACTGCAAGAACAAACATAAATGCACCAACAGTATAGTAGAGATATCTCCAACCCATGTTATTGGCATTTGCACAGTTGGAAGCATCAGGACAAGAAAAATCCGACATGAAAGCCCAAGCAAACATACCAGAAATAAAGTAACCCAAGCCCCAGGTATTTGCCATTAACGTGACATAGTGGGCTTTGTAGCTAGGCAAAAACTCAAATAGCGAACTCGAGTCAAGAGCGTAGTTTCCACCAGCACCTGCTGATGAGATTGCAACCATAGCAGTAAACGACAAAAAGGTAGGCATGGCTCCAGCAATAATACCAAAGATGGCACACACAAATAATGAAGTGTTGAAAGCCAATCGTCTTCCAATGGCATCAGCACCCAAACCCCAGACAATAGCACCGGCTAACAAACCAGTGGACATGGATGTAGATACACCAGGCATCATATCGTTTTCCCTATTGAACTGAAGATTCACCTGGGGCTGCACGATTGAAGCCATTACGACAATGGCCGAATCAGCCATATAACCGAAAGAATTCAAAACGAGCACTTTCCAGTGAAACCAGGTCATGCCAATCTCATCGAGGGCCTCTTGAATTAATGCCTGCTTTCGATATAAGACGAAATCTGTGGTAACAACACCAAATAAATCATTGGAACGCTCAGTTGCACTATCGTCGAGCTCTAACGTCACATGATTGACAGCTTTTTCGTTATCAATGGCACCAGGTCCGCCAGATGAGCTATCAAACTCAGGCTGGTGAATATCACCACTATCCGACATTTTCTCCATGATGAAGATATACAGATTAAAGATAGTAGGCGAATAGCAGATAGCAGATAGCAGACCGTATAGACTGAATACGATCGAAATAAGACAGAGACAAGTCTAAACCTTAATTTACAAAAAAAGTGAATAGTTCTTCACCTTCAAAGTTCAGAACTGATCTACTATAAAGCGATACAGCTCTCAATTTGAACCACATTGTGGATCATGTCTTATATTTATAGAGGAAACATGAACTCCTGTTGTAAACCGGTGATTGTCAGAAATACCACGGCGTAGACGATCAATTACTCTGTTCAGAGGTATCTCGTAACTGACATAAATTTAGATTAACCACTGCAGGCAGATATACACAAAAGCTGAAAAGGGCAAAAACAAAGTACAATCGCGGCGCCCTGAAGATTCACGTGCTAGGCAACGACGAATGGTTATCATTGGAAAAATGAGGGGAACTACTGAAACGGAAGAAGGACCATCGATTGCTGATATCGATCTCACGTGAGGTAACAGGTCCAACGGATATGCGCGAGTGCCTGTTTGAGAAGGTCCTGTTGGTTGAATTTGTTGAGCCCCGAGACTAACGTCGGTAAAACTAGACGACAGGTGCGGATAAACACAGACGACCTAAAGCATCAGAAACCTGCACTCGGTTCAAGTTGAACTAGGGCCTCTGGCAAATGCGCATCAAGTGTATACACGCGGTAATACACACGCCAGACTCTGTGCTATAGGCTGTGGTGATGCTCCTCCGTGTGTTTCTGCATCGCTACGAGACATATTCTTGCTTGCGATACTTCCAGTGACCAATGTACGGTCGAGATGTTTGTTGGTGGGCCTCAGCTCCCTACATACATATGTACGTGTATGCGTATGTTTAAATTGCTTGTGATAGTTCAACTACCGTAGAGCCTACAACTGTAGCCATGAGATTAAATACTTCTGTATAGCTCGATATTATTCACGAGCTTCTGCTGATAATGTCTGCGTTACACTCAATAAGTATTATAAGGACGTATTTGTAGCTTTGTGAGGGATAATCATCTCCTGGATAATGTCACGCTTCGAGTCTTATGCTCGATTGCTCTAAAGGGTTGGTCGAAACTGATTTTAGCGCCAATCTTTGCTCTATTGCAATTTTTTCTGTTCCCCGGCTAGAGCCATTAAGGGAGGATCATCAGCAGGCAGACGCAGAGAAAAATTTTCATGTGAAACTCCAAATTAGCCTGTTTTTCACAGTGCAACGCAGCCTATAACGCTTCCTGTACCTGTCGCGTGCGTCTGTACTGAGGACTATGAAAATTAGACGCTACTTTGCCTTATGTATTACGGATAAATGTAGCAGAGGCAGCAAAAAAACAAAGCTCGTGCCCGGATTCGAACCGGGAACCTAAAGATGTTTGTAATTAAAGAATTGCAATCTCACGCGCTACCGTTACGCCACACGAGCCTTTGTTGACAATCATTTTCTAACTAGTCTTATAGAGATGACTGAGAATTTTGAGTCCCCTCGGGCTTTCTGCCATTAGGATTTATTTTTATCTACTTTAGCTGTAGAGTAGTCATAAGTGTAGAGCTGAAGAAAGGCCCCTAACATTCAAGTTTTGTGATGGTAGAGGTGTAGATCCCACTTGGATCCGCGACAGTCAACGCACGTGATATGTGCCCAAACGAAAGAGCACCCATGGACCTCAAAGGCTGATAAAAATACCAATTATATTGCAAATTCATAATTAGATATTTGTATAGACCTATATTCTTTTTTTCCTTTTCATGAACGTCCAATTTGGAGAAAATTCGGACCCTCTAAAAACGGCCTGAGGTCAGCGACCCCGTTAACACGATATGTTCAAATTACTCTCGTGGGCGGGGGTGTATGAATTGTCTTCTGGCGAATGAATTTGAAAATTGAGACTCCATATTGGCTCTTCAACTCTATCATGGTCGCTGCTGCCGGAGCCGCTTAGACTATGCCGCTTCAGATATTTGCTATTTGCAATATCTCCTCTCCTCTGGAATCCGACGCACGACTCGTAGTGAGAGGGACAGCTGCATACGCATCTAGAGATGCTAGAAACCTCCTGTTGAAGTGAAGTGACTGAAATTGGGAAAGGAAACTAGTGACCCTTTATCCACGCCGGACAACACCATAGCCTACTAACCAGCGACATTGATAATGAATTGTGGAATATGAGCAGGAGTAGAATCCTAGTCACATAAAACCATATGGGTTAGGGGTATATACCATATCTGGTGTAATATCAATTAGATCACGCTCTCAGGGGGATCGCGTCGTTCAAACCTATCTTTTCTTCATCCTTTGGCTCCCTCCTTTCATTTAAAATGTCTGGCAAGTTCTCAGGGCTACCGGATATCGACTTGTCGTCAAATGATGTCTATGAAACGCCCGATCCTGTAAAGCCAAGTACGCCAACAGCTGCAGTTGAAGCTGTAGACGAGAATATCAGCCAGGAAAGTACTTCGATATCACAATCTAAAGATAAGTTTGCGACAAAAGAGGTCTATACTCAAGATGATATTGATTTTTCAGCGAGTATAGGTTCCCTGGATAAATCTTCTTATAAGACTCGCACCGTCAATGAGACGTTGGAGATGAGAATCAACCGTCTGAAGAGAGAGGTGGCTGAGGTGCAGGCTGAGCTAGAGCGTGATCCAACACAGTCAAAGACAGCAAAGGACGATGCTGCTAGTCTAGAAATTATTTTAAACAAATTGAGCATTAAGACTTTAGAAAAGACGGCTCCCATTCAACTATATACTAAGTTGGGGAATGACACCTCCACCGATTCGATAGTGGAAGACAGAGGGAAACCAGGAGAGAAGAAAGACGTTAAAACGGAGAACGCCCAGCAAGACAATCCAGCAGTCACATTGCCAGTGGTTGCTGAATATGTTAAACGAATTGCAATTTTAGAATCGCGACTGTCTGATATTGAAGGCAAACTGGGGCTTGAATCATCTTTGATCTCGAACTCCTCACCAAGACCGATCCTCGTTACGGTAGACGATATTAAGCGGAAAATTAGCCTTTTTACCAACAATCCTGCATCAATTGAAAAGGCAACTACCAATATTAAAGAATTATCATCGCTGATAGATACATTGAAAACACAGGCTAGCTCTGGCTCTCGACAACTGACAACAACTGCATCTCTATCTGCTGTCAACAGCGCCTCTAGCGTCATCTCGCAAAATTCGCCAGTCCCAACACTGACCCCAGAACTAAAAGTAAACGCATTATACAACAAGCTTGCCATCATAGATACGTACGGTGCAGTTATTCCTCGGATCCTCGCTCGTCTTCAAAGTCTTCAGGGTATTCACACTGATGCCTCGAGCTCTCTCTCGCGTCTGAAAGACATCGACAATACTATTTCGCTCATGCATAGTGAACTGAGCCAGTGGCGCCAGTCCATCGTTTCACTTGAAACAAAACTAGTCGACTACGATGAGAAGTCTGCTGAAAATAGACATAATCTAAAGAAATGGCTTTCCTCTTTAGATGAGAAGTAGCGAGAAGTTCTTATTTATTGGATATATGTTGGATATATATTGTAAACGACCTTCTCGTGATGCCTTTCTTATATTTTGAGAGCAGTAGGTATTGCATAGCCTATGCAGAACCAACCCAGTAATCTTGAACTCGGCTCCTGCTATTCATCTTGAAACGACCTGGCGACTGGTTGTCTACACACATACTAGAGTTACCCCTGAATTGCCGGTTTTCGGAACTGCATTGGTGACCAGTCTAACCTCGACACGGCTGTACTTATCCAAATATCGACTCTTGTCACTGTATATTTATTTATTTCCAGTTATACTAAACGATCTTTAACAGCCTACTTTTCTCCAGTTTTTTTCTCTTTATTTTGCATTAGTACCTTGAAAAGCCGGAGCAGATTCCTAGATTGTATTTATATTTAACCAATGCAGCCAAAGCAGATTGAGGACTTCCTGAGCCTGGCAGCTCAGATGAGGAGGGATATTCTGAAGCTCAACATCCCTCCCGTTCGACAGCCTGTGACTACCATTGACGATGACCAGCTAGTTCTGCCCGATCTCGGGGTTGATTCTGTCGAATATCAAACATTACATGGAAGTGTGGCCAGTCAGCAGTCAGGTATTGATTGGTTGAGACAACATTGTCAGCATATAGCCAAAGAAAGTCCAGGCTTCTCTGCGGAGGACCTCCAGAGCATGCTGACAGATATTCTCAAGTCTGATATTCCAAATGCTGAGCTTCAAGGCACCCTTGTTGATATGCTGGGGTTTGATAATGTTGACCTTGTTAGCGAACTGATATTACGTCGTTCTACTCTTTTTGACGACGAGGTATGTTGAACTCGGAGACCTGCTTCCTACGGCTAGGGCTCTGCCCTAGACCCCTAGGTCTTCTCGCTGTGCTCGAGCCATTACGTCGACAGCATGGGTGATGTTTAGGTCTGTTGTTCGATTCGGTTAGGGGACTTTTCACCTAGCTAGTATCTAACCTGGTATAGGAGAGCAATGGCGCCGTTTCTGGCATTCTGACTAAGTCTGAAAGGGAGAAGCAGGTTCAGGCTAATCGCCAAGCTTTACAAGAGAAGGCCAGCAGACTGGAATATGGAACTGTAGATCCGAAGTACCCTCATGTTTATAGAGCCCACGATGCTGGAAACACTTTGAGTGCATTTGGAACGAAGTATAGCCTACCATTAGGAACGACCCGGACACAAGAAGAGTTCTACGAAGAGGTGATTATTCCATATCCAAAAAGAAAAACGGTTATTAGGGACTCAGATCTTATAGCTATAAAAGACTTAGATCCCTTGTGTCAGGGTACATTCAGCAAATACAAGACTCTCAATCGGATGCAATCATTAGTCTATCCTGTGGGGTATAACACAAACGAGAATATGTTAGTGTGTGCTCCAACTGGTGCTGGTAAAACAGATGTGGCCTTATTGACAATGCTGAATACAATTCTTCACCATAGCTCTTATGACGAAGAAAATGGAGTCTATGATATTCAATACGATGATTTCAAAATCGTGTATGTTGCTCCTTTAAAGGCATTGGCCGCTGAAATAGTGGAAAAGATGGGCAATCGTTTAGCTTGGCTCGGAATCAGTGTGCGAGAGCTTACTGGTGATATGCAGCTAACGAGAGCTGAGATTGCTGCTACCCAGGTTATTGTTACCACACCAGAGAAATGGGACGTTGTTTCTCGTAAATCTACTGGTGATAATGAACTAGTGACCAAGGTTAAGCTGCTGATTATTGATGAGGTTCATCTTTTGCATGAAGATAGAGGTGCGGTAATTGAGTCTCTGGTTGCCAGAACTTTGAGACAGGTTGAAAGCACTCAATCAATGATCCGGATTGTGGGCTTATCAGCGACTTTGCCCAACTTTGTTGACGTGGCTGAATTTTTACGAGTTAACTTACAACAAGGTCTCTTTTACTTTGATTCTTCTTTCAGACCAGTACCGTTGAAACAGCAGTTTGTAGGTGTGAAAGGCAAAGCTGGTAGTAAGCAAGCCCAGGAAAATATCGATAAAGTTGCTTACGATAAACTCATTGAAAATCTACAAGAAGGACATCAGGTTATGGTTTTTGTACACTCTAGAAAAGATACTGTCAAGACTTCACGCACATTTATGAACATGGCCCAAGCAAATGGAGATATGGATCTATTCGATACTTCAGAGGCAGAGGGATACGATGCGTATAAACGTGAAATGGGCAAATATAAGAACAAGGATATGAAAGAGCTGTTTGATCGTGGCTTTGGTGTTCATCATGCTGGTATGTTGAGAGCAGAAAGAAATATGACTGAAAAATTGTTCATGAGCGGAGCTATCAAGGTATTGTGCTGTACAGCCACCTTGGCTTGGGGTGTTAATTTGCCTGCTGCTGTTGTCATCGTAAAAGGAACTCAAATCTACGATGCTAAACAGGGTGGATTTGTTGATTTAGGCATATCTGATGTGATTCAGATCTTTGGTCGTGCTGGTAGACCTCAGTTCGAGAAATTTGGAACAGGTATACTTTGTACTTCACTCGACAGACTTGATCATTATTTGTCTGCTATTACTCAGCAGCATCCAATCGAGTCGAGACTGCAACCTAAGCTGGCCGATAATCTAAATGCAGAGATTTCCCTTGGCACAGTGACAAATGTGGATGAAGGAGTCCAGTGGCTTGGATATACATACTTGTTTGTTCGAATGAGGAAGAATCCATTGGCCTATGGATTGGTGTGGAATGATGTTGTTGACGATCCCTTATTAGGTGCTCGGCGAAGAGCGTTAGTTGTCGAAGCGGCCCGCAGACTCCATTCCATTCAAATGATAATTTTCGATGAAAATCAAACTGATTCTTTCATGGCTAAAGATCTTGGCCGAATTGCGTCAGACTTCTATCTATTAAATAACAGTGTGGAGGTCTTTAATACACTGTTAAAACCAATGGCAACCGAAGCAGATATCTTTGCTATGGTTAGTATGAGTGGTGAATTTGATGGTATTAAAGCTAGAGAAGAAGAATCCAAAGAATTGACAAAACTTAAGGAAGATTCTTCCCCTTGTCAAATTGGCAGCGCAATAGATAGTCCTGAGGGCAAAACAAATGTCTTGCTACAGGCGTTTATTTCCAAGGCAACCATCCAGGACTCTGCTCTTTCGTCGGACGCGAATTATGTTGCCCAAAATGCAACTCGTATTGCCAGAGCTTTGTTTCTGATCTGTGTTAATCGAAGATGGGGTCATCTGGCTAGAGTACTCCTATCACTATGTAAATCTATCGATAGACGTCTGTGGTCGTTTGAACATCCACTTGCTCAGTTCAACGAATTGCCAATGCAGATAATTAGGAATCTCGAAGCTAAGAATCCGGCAGTGATCGATTTAAAAGAAATGGAGACTAGAGAGATTGGTGAGTTGATCCATAATACCCATCAAGGAAACAATGTCGCGAGATTAGCCGATAGGTTCCCACTACTCGAAGTTAGCACTGCCGAGATACAGCCAATCACTGGTAAGGTATTGCGAGTACATGTTGAGCTTGAGCCTGATTTTAGATGGGATCCCAAGTATCACGGTAAAACTCAATTCTTCTGGATTTGGATAGAAGAAGATTCAGAAAAGTTTGAGATCCTTCATGTTGAGAAGGTCATCCTCTCAAAGGGATCAATGGATTCACCGCACATTCTTGATTTCACTATTCCAATTTCCGAGCCACTTCCCAATCAGCTTATTGTTCGAGTGATGTCTGATACTTGGGCAGGCTCGGAGACAAGCGTGTCAGTCTCTTTCAAACACCTAATCCGACCAGAAACACAACCAATTCAGACTAAACTGTTGAGATTGAGACCGTTACCAGTAAGTGCTTTGAAAGATGAACGTTTAGAATCGATTTATAGACCTAAATTTGAGTACTTCAACCCCATGCAAACCATGGCTTTCAATACATTGTATCATAAAGAAACAAGTGTATTACTCGGTTCACCTACTGGTTCAGGTAAGACAATTGCTTGTGAACTTGCCATCTGGGCTGCATTCAGAAATTATCCAGGATCAAAAATTGTTTATATCGCGCCTATGAAGGCTCTTGTAAAAGAAAGAGTGGGTGATTGGTCGCGAGGCATCTGCCGACAGGCAGGTATTAAACTGGTCGAGCTGACCGGTGATACTAATCCCGATGCTGATAGTATCCGTAAGGCAGATATTATTATTACTACACCTGAGAAATTCGATGGTATCAGTAGAAACTGGCAGACGAGGAAATTCGTTCAACAAGTATCATTGATTATAATGGATGAGATCCATTTGTTGGCTAGTGATCGTGGTCCAATTTTGGAGATGATTGTTAGTCGTATGAACTTTATTGCCGATAAGACGAAGAGGAAAGTTAGGCTATTGGGTATGTCTACTGCTGTCGCCAATGCTCAAGATATGGCAAGCTGGTTAGGTGTCGATGATGGCAGTGGGCTCTTCAACTTTTCTCAATCTGTTCGTCCCGTACCTTTACAAATGTATATTGATGGGTTCCCTGACAATATGGGATTTTGTCCTTTAATGAAGACTATGAACAAACCAGCATTTCTGGCCATCAAACGTCATTCACCTACTAAACCTGTTCTTATCTTTGTTGCCTCTCGTAGACAAACCAGAATCACAGCTCAGGATCTTATTCAAATGTGTGGCATGGAAGAGAATCCACGACGGTTTCTAAAGATGAATGAAGAGGAGCTTGCCAACGTTTTGGCAGAAGTTACTGACGAAACTTTGAAATTGTCGTTACAATTCGGCATTGCATTGCACCACGCTGGTCTCATCGATAGCGACAGAAGGATCAGTCACGAGCTGTTTGCTACCAACAAAGTCCAAATCCTAGTTGCTACCAGTACTCTAGCTTGGGGCGTGAATTTGCCAGCATATTTAGTGATTATCAAAGGCACCCAGTTTTTTGACGCCAAAATCGACACTTACCGGGACATGGACTTAACTGATGTGTTACAGATGATGGGCAGAGCTGGCCGTCCTGCCTTCGACACCAGTGGTGTTGCGATAGTCTATACAAAAGAGTCAACAAAGTCTTTTTACAAATACTTCTTGAATAGTGGCTTCCCTGTCGAGTCGTCACTTCACAAAGTATTGGAAGACCACTTGGGAGCTGAGATCAGTGCCGGCACTATTTCAAGCAAGCAACAAGCACTTGATTTCCTTACTTGGACATTTTTGTATCGTCGTATCCACAGTAACCCTACGTATTATAAAATCAAGGGACAGGAATCTGATGAAATCAACGATTGGGCTGTAGAGCTGGTTAACAAGACTATAGCAAACTTGGCAGATGCAGGATGTGCTGTGGAGCAGGAGGATGGAACTATACTTGCAACAAAATTCTTAAGAATCTCCAGTTTTTATTATATGTCTCACAAGACGATGAAAAAGTTCTTGGAAAACATTAAGCCCAGCATGTCTTTGCGCGATTGTCTTCTTATCCTTGCAAAAGCGACTGAGTACGATGAACTAGCAATCCGTCATAACGAAGACCTGATAAACGAAGAACTCTCTAAGAAAGTGAGATTCCATGGACAAGACGTAGGACTGAGAATGGTAGATCCGCATGTCAAAGCGTATCTTCTTGTTCAAGCACATATGAGCAGAATCGAGCTTCCCATTGAAGATTATGTCCAAGATACTGTCGCAGTATTAGATCAAAGTTTGCGTCTTCTCCAAGCCGCTGTCGACACCTGTGCCGAGCTTGGTTATCTCAAGAGTTGTCTTGAGTTCATCTCCTTAATGCGATGTATAAAACAGGCCTATTGGGACACCACTGATCCGGTGACCGCTCTTCCTGGTCTTAGGCTTCGCGATTCTGCAGGCGACGATATTGAGTCTCGCCCTCGTCTACAGGATATTGCCAGGGATGCTGACGAGGCAGCCAAACAGCTTCACGTCGCTTGGAAAAAACAAAAGGATTTCAAGCGAGTGGTTTCAAACTTACCAGTGCTTACGATTACTGCTAATCTGGAAAAGTCTCAGGTCAAGGTCTCTTTGAGACATACCAACCATGTCAAAAGCAAGAAGGTCTATGCTCCGCATTTTCACAAACCTCAATCTGAGTCTTGGTTCGTAATTGTCACCAGTGGGGACCATGAACTCGTTTCTCTTCAACGATGTTCTCCAGGTAACTCGCTCACCAACCTCTCCATCGACATTCCTAATAGCAAAACCAATCTTACACTCCTCGTTCTAAATGACGCGTTGGACATATCCTACAACATCTCTCTGGGAAGATAATGGCATATAATATTAATATAATATTAATTTCACTATAAATACTTCTGCGACAGCATTTGCCTCTGGCAGCTGGGGCTCCGTCCCAAAGCCTGGGACTTACTCTCAACTGTTTCTGTCTGAGTAAACATATTGCTGGCAAGGGCCCGACGGCTCGCGAAGCGAGCACAACGGGGTCTGGGGCAGCGCCCCAGCCGCCGGAGGCGACTGATCAAAACTCTTATTGAGTTGATAAATATTTATTGGAGGTCATTATTGGATCAGAAGAGTAACCGCCATGGCGATGCAGCACAGACTCACGTACGGGCTAAGTCGCTCCCCTATCCTGGCCGCTTTCCAGAAAACTCCAAATATCCTATTTCCAAAGTTAGTAGCTGTACTGGTGAGAACTGGTCTCCACGAAAAAAAGAGAGTGTGGCCATTCGATGCCATTGACTGAACTCATAGATAACAGTAGAACCTCAGCTAGGCGCACGAAGAGACACAGTTGCTTCTTCGAGGGGGCATGCTCTCAGAAATTATTCAGGTAGAGTTCACATGACATGATTGGCCTTGCGATTGATGAATCATGTATACCTACCCCGTTTTTTGTCGGTCCACTAGCGCTGGAACTAGCGCTCGAGCATATGTGGCTGTACAGATCAATAGCAGAATCACGAGCAGCAGCGACTGGAAATTAAATATCGCACTCTAATCCTTCGTTAGTATCAATTCACAAGAAACAAATTAGAGCTGAACACTAATCTGAATACATACCATTAGATTAGATTCTGAGAACCCCCTGCTTTTGCTTGTTTCTTGCCGTCTGGTATGATCTCTCTGGCATGAAACGGGCTACTTCACCACATACGATATTGTTGATTAAATAGCCGCATGTGCACCTTTATAACAATATTGGCTTGTGTAACAGTGGATATGCAAAGCACAGCCCGATATCAACAAACAGGTTCTTCTTATCCCTGTCGAGTCAGTCTGAGCTCAGGAGGTCGGATTGCTCGGTCTTTTGCTACTTGTTTGCCCTCCTTTAATGTAAGTTTTGCTAGTTATATCGTTCTATGGGTGGTCATGGCTTACAGCTTGTTTATCTCAAGATCAGTTGTGAACTGACATTTGTCTATTTTTAGTCTCGACGCCTGGATCATTGCTGTGAAACGTCTGTCTAGAGTCTAGTCGCCGTGGAAATACTTTGTCTCGTGTTGGTATATAATATTCTTGGATTCTAGCTTTATCCAGCAGTGATTTTTTGTTCCAGTATAAATAGGTGATAACGTTTCCATTGCTTGGGGTCATTCGTTTGTGGTATCCGTTAAATCCGCCTCTAGCCGGACATCGTACTTACCAGGTCGGTTCTGACTTTTTTTTTCGACTTTGGCAATAACCTGTGTCAAATATTCCATCATTTCAGACTGTAATACTATCGAAAGCACGCAGCTATAAACGACAAGGTGCCGCGATTGAAATTTTCGCGGCAGATCTAAATTGTAGCTATTGGTAGCTGGTGATAGCTGAGTTCGATAAGACATCTGTGATAAACTGCGATAGCTGGATAGATCTTGCCATACTGGGAACAACTGGTGAGGTGGTGACAGTTACTGTGCTGTATTGTATTGACGAGTGCCATATCAATCGAAAAGCCTAATATCGGTTCAGTTGCATTTGATCTCTAATGCTCCTCAGATAAAGCTCTGGATACAAGATTCAGCTAGGACTAAGAGCATATAGCGACAAAATGTCGCCAACTGCAGAGTCCCCATCCAACTATAATGGCTCATCACAACAATACCAATTGGCCTCTTATCAGGCGGCCATAAATGCTGCAGCAGCTTCGTCTGTTGCAGCCAGTATGAGTGCGGGGTCGTCATCTTCAGCACCAAAGCTCAAACAGACAGGACCAAATAAATCGCTTCAACAGAGAATGAAAGACCAGAAAAGAGCATCGCATGCTCTAATTCAGTCTGAAAGGAGAAGCGTTTCTGATAATAAGGGTTCATTTGTGTCTGCGGCCGCAAATGCTGCTTCTGCTTCTGCCTCTGCAGCAGCGGCAGCAGCAAAGAAGACATCTGAACCCACTGTATCACCGCCAAAAGCTTCAAATACCCCCTCCAAACATCCTGCGCCAGTAGCAACAACAACACCTGGACACCCACGAAATAGTTTCTTTGGATTAGTTTCAGCGAGTAGTCCTCATGCTAGTACTACGACTGAACAACCCTCTGCTGCTACACCACTATCTACTCCTGCTGCTGCTGCATCGGGGTCAAATATTGCAGCAGATTCGCCAATTTCTCCAACTAACGAATCAGCTAAAGCAGCGCTCTTAGCATTTAACAAAAATCGCCATGACTCTACTGAATCGGTCGACAATTCAGAAGCATCAAACGCAGCAGCAGCTGCTACTCTGAATGCCCTGACAACTCTGCCTCTTCTTGAGCCGACGCGTTCTATTCAATCTGTGAGGTCTTATTCATCAGCTGAGATTGATCCCACTCTTACCCCGCATACTGTCTCACAACCTATTGATATCGAAAACAATACACATGTACATGAGCCAAAGCCAGAGAGTGACTTTCGATTTAGTCTTCGGGACAGAATTTTGAGCGGATTCCCATCATTCCATACAACAGAAAGCGATAAACCACATATTAATCCTAATTATACCCTGGCCGCAGCTACCACTGCTGCAGCGAACGATGCTGCTTCTAAAAGCAATCCGACAGTATTGAAAGACGATGAACTAATCGAACCTACTAAGTCCCATCTAAGGACAGGGAGCGAAATATCTGCCCATATTGAAAACCATCCATTTAACATGCCATCATCGGTCTATCCAGACTTGTCATTAAAACGGGCGGCTACAGAGGCTGCCAAGAAAGCTGGAGCTACTAATAAACCACTCTCGATAACAGCTCTACCTCCAGTCAATGACTCAAACTCTATAATATCAACATCGCCTCCACCATCGCTTCCTGCAGGTACAACAGCTGGATCAGCGCTTGCTGCCGCCATGGCTGCGAGAACAACAGTTGTCGATACTTTCGAAAAAATTGACAATGATGTAAATAATAAGCAGCAAAAGCATACCAAGAAGAGGAAACGACTGTATCAACCCGCAGCCAGATGGACAAGATCAGCTATTCCACTAGCTACATTGGCAGATACTGCTTATAGATTTTCTAAAGAATTCGCGGCGCCAACAGCACTACGACCATCAGGATCAATATTAGCAGCTGCAAACTGGATGGAAAACGTAAAGACCGACCCCAGCGCAACTGAACGATCAAAGAGCCCCGATAGAGGAAGAAAAATGACTCAGAGCCCGGGTGTTTCTGCACGAACAGCATCAACGTCACTATCTCGTCCAAGAACATATCAAGACGAAAAGACCCTATCTGAAACCCTTCTATTACCATATGCTTGGGAAAAAGATTATCGAAACCACAGCGTCGATAGCATGGGTACTGGAATGGCTGCGAGGAATTCTACTAGTCCTACAGGATCTCCTGCTTTACCATCACCTCGAGAATCTCTACCCCGGGGATTATCGAGGT
Source organism: Sugiyamaella xylanicola (nom. inval.) (assembly GCA_001939105.2). Lineage (NCBI taxonomy): Eukaryota > Fungi > Ascomycota > Dipodascomycetes > Dipodascales > Trichomonascaceae > Sugiyamaella > Sugiyamaella xylanicola (nom. inval.). The sequence continues at coordinate 279,478 of MQSX02000019.1, forward strand.
CTCCTAATCCTATTATTGGGACATCAAATGGTCCCAATGGCAGTAATGGACCAATCCACCCTGACTACTTCAGCTATAAGAATTTCACGCCATCAAGCGCTGAGTCGTCGGTGGGAAGTGGGAATGGAACTGGTTATACTGTCAGCTCATCGGCGGCCGAAGGACAGGGTTCATACCCGTTTTCTCTTCGATCATCGCATACCACGGGAGAAGGATCTCATTCGAATGTATCACTGTCTTCTTCTGCCCATAACACCTTACCGCGGCCACCAACATATAACGCAAGTGGACTAGGACTTGCCCCGTCCAAATCCCCAACTACGGCGACTGGCTCTTTTTTCAGTCGATTCGCAAAGAAACCTCGTCCTGATCGTGCTGCTGTTCACGTACCTCCTCCTACCAACCTCAAGAGCACTATGCGCAAAGAACATAAGCATAGAAACTTTAATGAAGATAAGCCATGGAAACATCATATGGATGCCGTGGTTCTTAGTGATAGAGAGAAAAAAAGATACGAAGGCATATGGGCCACTAATAAGGGCACTCATCTAAAGTATCTTTATGAAGATGATGACGATGACGATGAGGAAGATGGAAATGAGAATTCCGATCCAGCTAATAATGGTGATCGTCGAACATCACTCGACCTAGAAGAACACAATCCTGCAGAAGATATACACGGTCTCATTGTACGTGACATTTGGAGACGAAGTAGATTACCAGATCCAATCCTCGCCCAAATATGGGATCTTGTAGATAGACATCATGATGGAACATTAGATAGAGAAGGGTTTCTCGTTGGAATGTGGCTTGTTGACCAATGTCTGTATGGCCGCAAACTACCAAATACGATCAGTGACAAAATTTGGAGTTCTGTTGGCCGACTTAATGTGAAAATTAGGCTGCACAAAAAAGAGATCAAGAAAGAGGACAAAAAAGACCGGAAAAAGAAGAAAAAAGGCGAATAGCGTCTATTTTAGATCCCATATTTATTATTATTTATAGTTTAAATTCGAGTTTATAAATGTCTTGTCGGAGAGCCGTTTACCGTGTGCCTACAACCGCTCAAGATCCCTCCAGACCTCACCCTTCTGTGAAGACGGCGTGTGCTTTGCCCTGAAACTACGTTCGTTCACGGAACCTTGCGAGCGGAGTGCACATTTTCGTCTGGCAGGTTGGCGCTGGCCTGGTCATGCTATCGCTGACAAGCCAAAGAACAGATATCTTCTAGGAGTGCATTGCAGTCAAATATGCCGTTGAGCGGACGTGACGGTTCCTCTTTTTTATAATTGGCCCTAGAAGGCACATCAGTTTGTAATTAGAACCAGGTACGGGGGCCAACATCTTCATATAGGCAGAGCAGCCATATTCAGACCATTTTGCATTTACGAACAAGATAAAAGTAACCACTGCCGTCAATAAGAGCTGAAGTTTCCATCTTTTAAGCAGGATCAGGGTAAGTTTCGCAGACTTAAGCCGTTACAATACGAGGTTGCGCAAAACCATGAAGACTTTTGATAATTAAGTAAATAAGATAGTAGTTACAACTCCAGGATGCAAACTATGCGAGGCGTATGAATACAAGAAGCTTATAGTAAAACAATACATACCCGAAACTATTAAGCATTTTTCCGTATATTTGTCATATAGATTACTTAGAAAACTATAAAATAAGCTTGGAGAATAAGAGGTCCAGGTTAATCCAGTCTTGTCTGTTATTAAGCAAGGTTCCTATATCACTGTCAGTAGCCAAAAAGCTGGAGGTGAAGTTTATTATAACAATATCTTCGACATCTCGAACAAAAATGCTGTTCTCGCAGACATTGTTGTGGATTACACCCCTCTCATGCATCTGTTGATATCGATTTTTAAGCGTCTCTTTTAAAACCTCAACATCGTCTAATAGTTTTATTTCTGCTTCGACAGATCTGTTTCCTTTCTCGTAACTATCACGCATACCGTTGAAAAACTCTGTAATCGGTAGGTAATTGGTCAAATCTTCAATTAAAATTCCTCTTCTACCGTCCAGACCATCTATCGTTCTATAGAGGTGAGGGATAAAAGAGCCTTGTAGGGCTTTAAGTCTTCTGTAACACCGAATTTCGTTAGATCTAGACTCGGCAGAATTTTCAGTGTAGTATACAGCATACGCGCTGTACTTATCAGAAATATTCCAACGTAAAATACTATAACTTTCAGTGTCGAATACCAGCTCTTTTACAGACTTATCGAGATCCTCATCGCTCGGTATGTGCTGGGGCCTGACTGCAGGCAAAGCTGCACGAGAAGGTTTAGCAAAGTCAATCTTTACAGCTGGTAGACGTTTTGCCTCATTTTTCTCTCTTTCGCTATAAAGATGGTCAGGGTAAAGATTGCTGGGGCGTACAAGTTTCAATCTAATGGAATCAACATCCATACTTTTCTCCGTTGGAAGAATTAAAAATGGGTTTTCCTCGGCTTTAATATCATTGACAATTCTATTGGCCAACTCTGTAGGGTTGTCTTCAGAACATTTGAGCAAATAAGCAGCGATAGCTTGACGGAGAGTTGGATTAGTAGAGTCGTATTTAAATCGAAAAACGTCATAAGCTAATATCCCGTTTGAATATCCTGTGAAATCAATGAAGTAGGTTTCATAGAAACTAGTCATTATAAAATGAGGCACCTTGTAGCGTAACAAATAGTAGCGAAGTTCATCCATAGCCAAGTTCCAATGGCTGCCCTCGCCGTCCTCATAACACAAATCCAAATTACTCCTTGACGTATAATATACTATGAGAGCCATTGTGCTTTCGACTTCAGTATTAAGAACCATATAAATACTGTCCATCACTGTGACTTTATGAGAATCGACTTCGTGTGGTCCATCGGCATGAGGAAATTTCCTAGGTGGTGTTGCGTGACGGAAAGCGAGGAAACCTGGAGCAGATTTACTTCGTAGAATTGGCCCCAAAATGCCCTGGCAGATCGTCACAAGTATATAAGACATCAACTTTTCAGTAGATGTTGGAACTAATAACCGTTTATTTAACAATTTGTGATCATTTCTGTACATCCCCATAGGAAAGCTTTTTGTAAGCATATTGAATAGAGAATCTTCTGCTTCTTCTAAACTTGCCTTGAAAGGCGTAAAAAAATCTCTATCAAAAGTATTGCTATCAAGTCTATTAGCCTGATACAAATGACCTCCAATAGTTTCCACATAGAGCATGTCAAACCGGCTATATGTGCTTAAAGCATCCGGCAATCTTACTCCAAGATATATTTGTGCTGCTCTTTTCGACCATGGACTTTCTTCTACCAGGTTCCTCTCGAGGGCTATCATGCGGTCAATATCTTCGGAGGGGCCTACATCGACAAATCTCCTTAAGGTGGCCATCTGACCACGATCATCCAGTGACTCATTGTAATCTGTGTGCATTTCTCTACCACGTTTTACATCGTAAACCCATCTCGATTTGGCCCATTTCAGCAAGTAATTTTTCTTTTCTTCTGACATATTGGAATTTGCCTCATTAAATTGCTCTTCGTAAACTTGGAATAATTCCTCGGGATGGTCTAGAACCTTATCGAGTACCTGTTCGGACAATTTGAAAGTTGTATTTCGACCCATATCATAAACCAGATAGTCGAATAGCACATCTGGCTTCAGAAGTGCCTCACGAAGTTCCTGCTGAAGCTTAGCCTGGGTACGACCAGCTGAGGCCGCGGTGCTACTATCTTCAAGATTAATACCGAATTGTTCTAAACCTGACTCATATTCAGACTGCTTTGGGAAACGAATAACATGAGAGATACGCCTATCTCCAGTAGGCACGGTAAATTTCAATCCTCCCTGAGTAGGATCATAACTTTTCCCGTTGAAAAGTGGCATTATGTTCGATGTTTAGTTTGAAGAGCTAGCTGGCAGCATTTTATATCCAGAGGCAATGCACAGCAGCTGCATGCAATCCACTAACCCATATCCTAGGCTTGTTCTACTCCATGCATAGGGGAGGGCAGCCTGTTTACATTTCTCCCAACCAGTGTTAGTTCTTAGATCTTAGAAGCCAAGTTGGTAAAGCCAATGTAAACATGGCGATTGCCTAATCAATGTACAACGGCAGAGGATTACTCAGAAGTACAATGAGAGATTGAAAAAACTTGAAGTTCTAAACTGAAAATAGTTAATTACAACCGACCTATTTCTATAGAACACACCTTTCATCAACACCGCCGCATCGAAATCGATGCTACCCACCTGTCGGGCCCCATTGCTAGCAGGTAGACAAATTCAGGGGTCATTGAGTTGACGATCCTGTAGGGTTTGTGTTTTTCGCATATCAAATATAGAAGCCGCAAAATTTCTGATCTTACTAGTCAATTCCAGTCAATTCTGCAACAACATTTTCGACTTTTAACACTTCGAACTAATGAATATAAACAGTAAGCTGCTCAACATTCAAGAAGGTATTCCAGGTAAACCCATATACACTGACTAACGACTCCAGGCGCAAACAATAAAGAAAGGCAACTTGCCTATGACCGGTGCCTTCAAAATGCCACAACTGATGAAAAAAGAATTCTGATTACTAAAAAAATGATTAAAGACCCCATTCCTATTCTTGAACGAGCCAAAGACGCCACACTCAAGATCAGCACACATATTAGCAGTCCCTATAATATCTGCTATAGATTTTCCCACCCGACATCCAACTTTGACTTTAAACCCTTGATAATATATCTTGATGATTTCGTTACAACTCATACGAACGAGAGCATTTCGGCCCTTCCCTCTAGAATCTATACATGCCTGGAAAAGGAAAAACATGCCCATCTAGCATGTCATATAATCGCCATGGAGGTCTCAGATTGCTTGATCAACAGATGGTTAGATAACGACATACCGGCGGAAGAGCGGGTGCTAAAGCGTCAGATTACAGATTCTCTTGCAAATTTTACCGAGGAAAATGAACGCAATCACAAACTACTTGATGACATCTTGACAGATTTTGATGGAAGAACATACAGCATCTATGTAATCTTGGCCACAATGCGGGAAACCATGGTATCTTTTAGAAAAACGAACGCTCAAGCCTTCGAAGATTTACGTATAGCCAGAGCACCTGTTACTCGGCTGCTTGATAATCTTGAGACACGATTTATTCAATGGGAGGGTGATTTTTCCGCCTGCTTAGACCTGTTCCAAAACTCTCTTCCCAACGACCACACCCCTGGAGGCTTGGAAACTATAAGAAAGTACTACCGACATTATCTCGACCGGTATGATTTTATAATGGAACAAACCAAATCTTTTTTGCAGCAATTCAGAGCCCCAAAGGAGGTGGTGGAAGTAGACTGCGAAGATGTCGGAGCAGCAAAAGACATTGCAGGACACAAGGTATTGACCGATATGGTTATCATATTCTCTGGCGAAGAAGAGTGGACCTTAGCTTTAGAAGTGAAAGATCCTAACTTCTTACTCAGGAAAGTATTCGAGGAAAACTTAGAAGTACGTCATAGAGTTCAAGACCAGCTACTGAAGTCAATGAGGGCCCACCACACCAACCGAGGTATAGCCACGAACTATGTGGACTGGGGCTTCTTTGTTTACAAAGGCCTCGGAGATTTGCAAGTTCATTGGACAACCCAGGATGCTGGTGGTGATGAAAGTGTATACACTTTATTATCTGCTTTCATCTTGGATATGCCTGAGACAAATATGAACGTGCTCGAATTAACTGAACAAAGGCACCAAGAGGCTGCCAAACATTTCAGAACTGATGAGACACCCCATCCTTTAGGTCTATTTGACAACGTTCATGCTAACGTAGTTGTTGCCAATCCCGCTATTATTGTTCACCCTGACATAGGCGTTGCCCACACTGATGATGACAATGGCGATGGCCTTGATGCTGCCGTTGATAGTGATGACCATCCTGCCGTAATTGACCCTGACATACTCGTTGCCCACACTGATGTTGACAATGGCGATGGCCCTGATGATCCTGTTGATGGTGGTGACCAGCCTGCTGTAATTGGTGATGACCATCCTGCAGTAATTGACCCTGACATAGTCATTGCCCATACTGATGTTGACAATGGCGATGGCCTTGATGATGCCGTTCATGGTGGTGAGCAGCCTGCTGTAATTGATGATGACCATCCTGCTGTAATTCACCCCGACATAGTCATTGCCCACACTGATGGTGACAATGGCGACGGCCCTGATGATGCTGTTGATGGTGATGACAATCCTGCAGTAATTGACCCTGACATAGTCATTGCCCACGCTGATGGTGGTGAGCAACCTGCTCTAATTGATGATGACCATCCTGCTGTAATTCACCCCGACATAGTCATTGCCCACACTGATGGTGACAATGGCGACGGCCCTGATGATGCTGTTGATGGTGATGACAATCCTGCAGTAATTGACCCTGACATAGTCATTGCCCACGCTGATGGTGGTGAGCAACCTGCTCTAATTGATGATGACCATCCTGCTGTAATTCACCCCGACATAGTCATTGCCCACACTGATGGTGACAATGGCGACGGCCCTGATGATGCTGTTGATGGTGATGACAATCCTGCAGTAATTGACCCTGACATAGTCATTGCCCACGCTGATGGTGGTGAGCAACCTGCTCTAATTGATGATGACCATCCTGCTGTAATTCACCCCGACATAGTCATTGCCCACACTGGTGGTGACAATGGCGACGGCCCTGATGATGTTGATGGTGATGACCATCCTGCTGTAATTGACCCTGACATAGTCATTGCCCACGCTGATGGTGGTGAGCAACCTGCTCTAATTGATGATGACCATCCTGCTGTAATTCACCCCGACATAGTCATTGCCCACACTGGTGGTGACAATGGCGACGGCCCTGATGATGTTGATGGTGATGACCATCCTGCTGTAATTGACCCTGACATAGTCATTGCCCACGCTGATGGTGGTGAGCAACCTGCTCTAATTGATGATGACCATCCTGCTGTAATTCACCCCGACATAGTCATTGCCCACACTGGTGGTGACAATGGCGACGGCCCTGATGATGTTGATGGTGATGACCATCCTGCTGTAATTGACCCTGACATAGTCATTGCCCACGCTGATGGTGGTGAGCAACCTGCTCTAATTGATGATGACCATCCTGCTGTAATTCACCCCGACATAGTCATTGCCCACACTGGTGGTGACAATGGCGACGGCCCTGATGATGTTGATGGTGATGACCATCCTGCTGTAATTGACCCTGACATAGGCGTTGCCCACACTGATGTTGATAATGGCGGTGGCCCTGATGATGGTGTTGATCATGGTATTGACATTATTGATGATGAAGATGGATATGGAGATGTTGATGAAGTAGAAGAAGCAGAAGAAGCAGAAGAAGCAGAAGAAGCAGAAGAAGAAGAAGAAGAAGAAGAAGAAGAAGAAGCAAGACCGAGACGAAAATGGGCTAGAATTGACTATGGTCCCACACTTTGGGAGCGTGTTGGGGGAAGATTGAGAAATAAAATGGACAAGAAGACAGACCACTAGGGGGAAGGAGCATGCGGAAATACCAGAATTACCAAATTTTTCAGGGCAGAAGTTGTAGAGAGCCCGATAAAACGACCACGGATGGCCGGATCCAGATCTCCAGCCTGTATTCACATAGCCATCACGGATAGGAAATTGTGTTTTTTTTTTGACATGTAAATCAGCCAATCTACCTTCCAAAATCAAGAAAGAAAAAATTTTGCATGCCTAAGCAAATATGCCCGATTAGGAAAGATCGTTTCAAGTTACTAGTTTAAGAATAATGAATAATGAATTATTGACCTATTTCATACAAACCTTAAACAACACAACATGTGTTTCTCTGTAAGTCCAGACTTAAAAGCGAACTGAGCGTACTGGCGGCCTAATTTAAGTAGGGGAGGCAGATCAAATTCTGGTGATATACCTCCAGCGTCGGAGGGTCTTGGCCCAGCCCTCTTGCTTTGCAGGAGTCGTTGGCTCGCAAAGCACTAAGTGGTCTTCCTGAGAATTGTGTAAAAAGTCGCTAAGCTCTCTGGTTATGAATTTGCAAAGCTTGGGATATGGATTTATTAGTACGCGACCAATTGACCAAGACCTCGCCTTGGTCGACATTCCTCCGTTTACCGTAATCTACAGTCACTTTTATGTTAGCTTTTCACTCGAGCCACAGCGCAATTTTTTAGATTAGACGCGAACCTTACATATATTCATTTATATATCATAAATTCCAATCTATAGTAAGAGATCCAAATCCTAGTCAATGCATAGGGTATCTAACGGCTGAGATGCACCCTGTCTATCTATGCTCTTATCAGCGAGCGTTCGCGAAGTTTGATTTTAGTTTGGAATGAATCCCAATGAATCAAATAAAACAATAATGGAGACTGAGGTAGATATCACAACTAGCATGACCTCAGACTCACCGAAAAGTCCTGTTAGTAGTGTGTCAAAGCAAAGTGCTAGTGGTAATTCAGCGAAAAGTAAAAAAGCCGCGAGAGCATCTCGCGCTTGTACTTCATGTCGAAAGCAGAAGACGAGATGCTTCCCAGCTCCCAATAGTTTAGCATGTTTAAGGTGTCAAACACTGGCCCTGGATTGCAGTTTTTTGGAGGATTCCGACGAGGTGGCTGTGGGACTCAACAACTGGGATAATGGCAATAGCACTAGCTCTATATTCACGTCTAGGCTAGATAATGTGGAACATAATGTTTCTAGGATATTAAAGATCCTGGAAGGTAAGGGAGAATATGCGGATGGTGAAAGCGAGCGAAGACGAAAAAGAAGACGCGGGGATGGTAGGATGGGCCAATTTCAGTCCTCTCACTATATTCGGTCGCGACCTCGTCGAATGAGTAATTCCTTACTGAATACCCCAGAAGGGGTCGGTTCATCAGACATCAATTCTTATGATGATGATGAGCGTGAAGACATACCTATTACTGTTGAAGATAGACTCAAGGGAGCAGCATTTGGTAGGTCATCACTATCCTTCAATGCATCACCATTCAATATCTTTGGATCCCTGTGTTCAGCCGCCTATTTACCGCCCCAGATCAGACGATTATATGAACCTCAGATGGTGGTCCACGACCAAAATATAATCAGTCTAGGTATTGTCACTGAACAAGAGGCCAGTGATCTCTTGGATCATTTTCGAGAAAATTACAATCGTTGGGTATCGTTTCCTGAGGATATCCCTATAGAGCAGTTGCTAGATAGGATTCTCAGAAGATGCTCATTCCTACTTACAGTTTGTTGTTGTGTGTCAGTCCGTTATTATAACAAGAGCTTGAGGATACGGGTGTTTGATGATCTACTGCAAAGACTGATGACAGAGCTCACCCAGTCCCTTGTCGTGGTTCCACAAACGATAGAATTTATGCAGGCTCTATGTGTACTGGCAATATACGCTTCGTCTCTGAGTAAAGGAGAGGTCATATTCGACGCATGGTTTTATAGTGGGATAGCATTACAACATTTCATCACCAAAGATGTGCTAGGTTTGGTCATGTCATTCGATGGAATTGGTCCTGCCACAGAACTGGATGAGATCACAGCATACAGAGTTTGGAACCATCTCTGTCTAGCGCATCTTGTGAATTGTGTACAATCAGGAAGAATGTGTATTCTCGATGAGATCAGACTCAATATGTGTAGGCGAACACTTGATCTCAGCTCAGCAACGAACTTCGATGGAAGAATGATTGCTGAAATAACTCTTCAGACGATAGTCTACAAGTTTATTACCAGTGATTTAACACTCGAGTCTATTGAATACGAGTTGCAGGACTGGATGGAGGAGTGGAAATATTTATTCGAGCAGCCGACTGTACAATTTGTAGAAGCTGGCTTTCACTATGGCTACTTTATGGTGCTCTATTACTGGAATTATATACAGAGTGTAGTATTAGGTGAAAATGGGAGGTCGCTTCAGACACAGGCCTCCCCTATTCTAGGCGTCGGTAACGAACTATTGTGTCATCAAACCATTGCATCATGCAGCGACGATGTTATCAAGCTCATGATGGAGCATCTAGGGGTCGTTGTTCAGAGTCTGCTACCCTTTGACGATGATGAATACTTTTCATATCTCAGTGATCAGATACTTTTCTGCGGGTCTTTTAGTGCGCTTATGATTGTAAAAATCATTGCAGTCCTAAAGACAAATAAACGAGAGAAGATTCTCAGTAAAACACTGATGAAGACGAGTCTCAAAAGTGTTATGAGTCTTGCCAAGCGTTTTTCAAAAGTATCTGTGTTCTCAGACGATCTACCTGCAAGCTACGGCAGCTCTCTCTCCACAGCTCTTGCATTACTAGAAGTTACTGGTGTGGATACCTAATGAGATCAGCAGAATATAGCTAGCCAAGCATTCTCGTTGGACCGCCTTATAACAAGCTGCCTATAGAACCTTGAGATAGACTTTATGACTAAACACCTCTTCATTATCGTCAATACAATAATAATGGTCTTCCTCCGTCATCGGAGGGATCCTAACTGGAATCTCACTGAACATCGCCTCGTCATCAGCAGCTAAGTATTGCGTGAGCGATAATTCCGAAGGTGGTTGCTATATCGTTAGTTCAACTGATCCAAACCTCCGAACGAGCGCTCGCAACCTGGCTTGAATACAAAATAGTCATGAAGTAACTTACGTAATTCGGATTAACGAAATAAAGGGTCCCTCGTTTAATGATGCGTCCTCTTCTTAACGCTCGCTGGAGAGCTCTTGTAGCTGACTGAATAAATGAAGAATCGACTGTGTCAGGCGACTGGGTATCCTTTGCAATCCAGGACCATATTTCCGCTAGTTCCACCCCTTTTCCTTCAGACTTAGCTGCCAAAGCATCAACTAACAGCTCTTCATAATCGACTTTGCCGTTTTTAGCAGAACTGGGGAACTGTCGCTTACTGTTTTCCAGCTGCATCTTGAGAACTATAGAATGTGAATGGGCAGAATACAATGGTAGACTTGGGTCGAGAGTTTCCGCATAGCGAATTAGATCAATCAGCTGTGCTTTCGAAAGCGACGAGAGATAGGTTTGTTTCTAATTAGGCTTGTTAGTTATCGCCCAAAAAACCAGCAGATCATCCATTTTGCACTTACAACTTCCAGTGATAATCCCTCTCCAGATAAACCTGTCTCCAGAGGAAGCTCTCTCCGCTTTGGTTGACACTCCTTGCAAAACCACTGTGCATCAGGGACCTCTACCACAATTCTATCTATCGGTGGGATGTGACAAAGTTGGTGATAGGGAGTATTGCAATCATCACAAAAGACTATCTGATTCGATTTAGGGCTATTCCCTCTTTGGCATATTTTACAGACATAGCCATCGGGACGCCTATTTCCCCCCGTACCTGATAAGTTAGTATATAAATTAAAGTATTCTAAATTATTAGTATTTACTTACTCTCAAACATTATCTAACTCACTTCTCCCCTTTGAGCCTGTGGGGAAGCTCATATTAGATGTCTGATTACTTCACCATTCTTATAAAGGTGTCTCATAATCTTTATATAGGTATGGCTGTGAACCGTAACATCTTACTCAATATATTTAGTAGTGTGACCCAAGTAATGAGGTTGTTTGTAATTCACGGCAGCGATGAGAGATTTGCAGGTCAATTGCCTTTAACAACTAATGAGAAGACATTTCAGTCACTCGCGTTCTGGCTGAAAAACGCGTCTTGAGCGCGTCTCGTTTTGGTCGGCTGAGTTCAGTGCGGCTCTCATCGTCAGATTAAAGCGGATCCATTCTGATCAATCGGGGCCTATTAATAAAAGATGGCCTCCCTTTTCGGACTGTTGTCAATATTCGCTTAGTTAGGAAAATGTTAATTTCTCGGCCTGTCAAACTCTAACGATGTCGCTAGCCCGGTTTGAATTTGCTAATGCGAAAACAGCTGTGTTTTTGCCAAAGCGGAAAATGTACCTGCAGATGGAATGTTGGTGAGGCCCAATTTGTGTATCCACACTATATTCAGAATATCTGTTAACGCCGCCAAACTAGCCATAACACCTGGCGAGTGATCGGCTCCTTTGCCAGCCAAGCCAGAGAGAGCTATTTTTGACAACTGTTAAATGAATAGCATATGCTTTCGCCATATGCTTTCGGTGCCAGCTAGGTCGAGGCTGAGCCGCTGGTTAATTTGAAATCAAATCACAAGGGTGTATTCTTGTTTCATGTCTGACGCAAACACAACGTCATGTGAGACCCAGCGCTAAAAAGAATGAAACAAGGCTGTACACAAAAGGATATATTATTAGATACAGCTAAGTTATTTCCCATCCAATACGAGCAGCTCTGTCCGTGAGGGCCTACTGGCCTACTAAGGATACTGGTCTTTCGCTCGCCTTCCAATATGTAGTATTCACAGAATGATCTTAGTGGGGGTGCATTTGAAGCTGTTGAGCTGTGGAGCAGAGCGTGCCGACCACAAGCAGGAGATTCAGGAGTAAACAACAGGCAGGGGAATAGACAAGCACACAAGCTGCAAACAACAAACAACAAACGGCACGGGTCTAGAGCATAAACAAACCACCATCAATTCTACCACAACAACCCCTATTCACTCAATTGTTTACACTGGGCGGATATTGGCAAACTCTATTGCCTGCAATAGAGTTTCATCAGTCAGGCAATAGCAATAAAATACAACCTTAGCATATTTGCGTGTCTGCACTGTAGTTTCATCATTATAGCCTCTCCAATACGCAATCAATACGATTGTACTGCGGCAGTTCCCGAAAGCATGCCAGTCCACAGAGCCGTCATATTCGAATGCAAGCTGGTTTCAATTAACACTGTGTATTGCATATCAATATGCAGACAACGCGATCTTGCATATGTGTACAACCGTAAACGGAATTCAACAGGGAATGATAATAAGAACGTAGGGGCTATTAAGCAGGGGGTATGAAAAGATCAATTTCAGCGAAGAAGCCGTTGTAAAGAATCCGAATGCAGAGTATGGAGAAGAAGGAGAAATCCGAGTACAGCGATCAGAGGGCTACAGTGAACATAGTACAGTATTGGCAGGGTATAGAGAGATGCAAAAGCAGAATAGGAGCGTGGTGGGGAGTTTGATTTCTGGAGTGGGGAACAATACTTTTGCGTATATGTATACAGGGAATAGGGGTAAAATGCTGGCGCAATTGCCCGATTAGAATGTTTTTGTCAACATGATACAGTGGCTGCGAAAGCGATATTGCCATCATTCTCTTGAAATGGCGGAAGAAATAACAATTACATAGCTTACAGTGAATGCAGTGGAATAACCGGAGCCGTCTATATTTTGCCTATAACCTTCTTGAACGCAATACTGAGAAATGCTGTTAGTCTAATCCGTCGGGAGCCATATTATAGTTTTTGGCCAGAGCGAAACACAATACACCTTCACTTTAAACGCTGACAATGCATGTCAATATGCATATTGGGCGCGCTGATTATAGTCGCATGCTTCCCGTCAAATATGAAGACATGCACGAAGTGAACCCCTTTTTTTCTTTGGTTTGGAATTTACCAGTCCGCAGACTGGGCTGTTTGTTGTTGCGGATAATTATGAACTCTAATGGCCGATCTTCCCGCTAATATAAAACCCAAGTCATGTCCCGAGCTCAAACTCTCTCTTTCAGAAATCAATTAACGTTCATTCATTTCGTCTTTTGACCAGCTGTTTTTTTGAATAATATTTCAACTGCTTTCCTCGCTTTTGTCGAATTCCACTCTTTTATTTCTTAATATTTTAATACCACAAAACTTAAAAATGGTTTCTGCTCTCACTGCTCTTTCCAGCGTCGCCCTTCTTGCTGGTGCCGCTCAAGCTGGTTACAACTCTACTGTTGTAGTTATTGCTACTTCTGAGGCTGCCCCTGTTGTTAGCACTGATGTCGTCACTATCACTTCATGCACTGGCTCCAACATTGTTTCTTGTCACTATGTTACCTCGACTCCTTCTGCTGCTGCTACTCCTGCCAGCGAGTCTTCAGCTGCCCCTGCCCCTGCTCCTGAGTCTTCTTCACCAGCTGCTTCTCCAGTTGAGTCTTCTGCTCCTGCCGTTGCTCCTGTCGAGTCTTCTGCTGCTCCTGCCCCTGCCCCAGCTCCTGAGTCTACTGCTGCCGCCGTCGCCTCTCCTGCCCCCTCTGCCCCTGCAGTTGCTCCAGTTCAATCTGAGGCTCCCCCTGCTACCCCTGAGGCCCCAGCTGCTCCTGAGTCCTCCAGCCCTGTTACCATTATTACTGTCATTGAGGGTGTCACCGTCACTGTTGTTGGACACAGTACTGTTGCTCCTGTTCCTCAAGCCACTGGTAACTCTACCGTTGCTCCTGCTGTTGTTCCTGAATCCACTGAAGTCGCTCAAGCTAATGGACAATCCATCATCAAGGCTGGTCTTTCTTCCATTGCCATTGGTGCCGCTGTTGCTATGTTGATGTAAGGACCGCGTCCTGCGTCAAGAGTTTTACGAGCTATTTAATGACACTTCTTAATTTATGAAAATTTATTCCACTTTTAGTTTATTTTATTACATTGTTTTATTTTAAAAGTCGGTTGAAGGCTACGTTACAACGACAAAGAAATTCCGTTGCAAGCAGACCACGCCTTAACCGTCACAATTAACTATGTATTATCCTGTTCGCAATACTCAAGCTGACAACTCTAAATCGGGGCGAAGGCAATGGAGATTGGAGCTGCCCAGACTATGTCTCCGAGACAACCTCAAAGCTAACTCACAAGTTAGAGCCATGTTGCAAGTCAACTTATCTAACAAGCGCAAGCGAACCTATTAGAAGGTAAGCAAGTAACTTTTCTTCAGCTGAAGCTGCTTGTCAGTCCTAGCTGAATCTCATCTTTATTTAGATCATATTATTTTTTGGCTTAACGTTTTTCTGAAGTCAATTGCAAGGCCACTGGAGAATACTTTAACAGCGCTTATGTTGCCAGCCTAGTGATGCGCATTGAAACACTGCTCTAAAGTTTATTCAATAGAAGACAAACATTGACTGATTTTAGATTTCGTTGAAACTAAGTGAAACTTATATCACAGGCTCCAGGTTTCTAAAAAAAAGCTGCTTGAAAAAATGTGCGTGGCTTCAGAATACTTCTATACTTATATACCTAGCAATGAGTTATAAATAGCTGATAACCTCTCTAGTATATTCCGTATATATAGGACTATTGAAGCCTGATTTTTTGCTGCTGATTATACGCTCGTTATTGGTAATAAGTTCAAGATGAAGTTTTCTAGCATTGGCCTATTCGCTTTAGCAGGGCATTCTGCCATGGCTGCTTCCAGTGATCCATCTGTTGACGCTTCAGCAAGTGCTGTGGAAAGTGCAAGCACCGCAATTGCCGTCTCTGGCGAACCATCTGCTGACGCTTCAGTAAGTGTTATGGGTAGTGTAAGCACCGCATCATCGAATATCACCCTCAGTTCCGGTTCGTTTGCCTTGCTCTCCACTGGCGGTGCGTCCGGGGGCATGTCAACCTTTTACAGCACGATTACCAACACTGCTCCTCCTGTGCAAACCACTCTCACTCAGACCGTAACAGAATGTTGTGAGAATGTTTGTTCAACTCATACCATCACCCCTACAGTGGTTGCGCCTATGGTGACCACAAAGACCTGTGATAAATGTGCACCTGTTGTCAGTGCATGTGCCGATTGCTCTTTGCACACCTATACTTCAACTTTTACTTCGGTCTCGTCTACAAAGACTTATACCGTTTATTCTGATTGCGCCACCTATCTGCCATCTGGTCAAACCAGCATTCCACCAGCTTCCGCAAACCCAACTGAAGCCTCTGGCACCGCTGAGGCTTCTGCATCTGGTTCGGCCGAGGGTTCAGTTGCATCCGAGTCTGAAAGTGCTAGTGCCTCTGCCTCAGGAGGCTCCGGTGCCAGTGGCTCAGCTCCAGCTGCCGAATGCAGTGGCAGTAATTGTAAGAGCACCAGTGGTCCTGCCCAAGGCGGAGCTGCCAAAGCTACCAGTGGCGTATTAGCAGTTGTGTTTGCATTTGCCCTTCTTTTATTGTAAGTGCGTGTATCCATTAGAGTCACTTGTGACTATTTTTATTTTTTTCTAATTTCAAATTCTTGGTTCATATTTTGATTCAGCACATTATCCTTCATTGTAAATTCATTTATATACTTAATCATTAAATTGTTTGTTCAAATCTTTAGCAGGAGTTCTTTTATTTTAAGTGGCCGTTATGCCATCTAAATGTACAAGACTCCCCTGGCTTAACCACACTAGGAAATATTCAGCTTTTAAATTCGAAATTCTATCTTAGATTATCAATAAAAAGCTAACAATAGGACTCTCTGTCATATAAGCTTGATTTTTTCTATAAGGGCCTTTTTTCATTTTCTTTCCTGAGAGGCTTGGTGACACACAATTAACGTGTGATTCTAGCCATCCGAGGTGGTCTCTTGGAAATCAATCTATTTTACTCAAGCCTTCGTGGTTATAAGATTTGTAAAATCTTTCACTAAAATTTCTCCTATTTTGTCAACCTTAAGCCTAATGCTTAACAGCACACTCTGCCTAATCTTTGTTTCGTGCTTTAATCTAACTAAAAGCAAGATTATAGTCGTTCACCGCGACAGATTGCTTATCTTTTTTTAGATCTAGCGCCGTCAAGCCCGTGTGTGAACAAGTTACTGAGTCCAGTATGAATGGTTTCTAACGTTTTGAATAGTGCCTTTACGACGGTTTTACTACGGCGCGTTGCAGGCAAATCATTCATAAGCCAAAATATTGGCTTTATGAAGCGGTATACGAGGAAAGTCTCAGCTCGATTAAAGATACAATCTGGCTAAGGCGAAGAACACTTTTTCGAATGTCGCGCTTTCTCTGTTTAGAAATAAAAGCTTTGATACATCTTCATCGCTAAAAAAATAACCTTGCATTTTGCATAGACCAAGGACTCTGTTAGCGAATGCTTCAGTAGATATGAAACATTTAGTTCTAATTGGCGATCCAGCGGATTATTTTTCTTACTTAAAAACGAGATTAACCACCGAAACAGCGATCCGGATTTAGAAAATATATGTTATATTCGCGATTATTGACCTCTAATTTTAAGATTTCGATATGACCAAACGATGACGTTTGGAGATTGCTCGGCCTGTAATCTAAGCGAGTGAGATCAAACCTAATAATGAGATGAACCAGATTAGATCACAAGGTTGGATAGCTCTCTTTGGTTTGAACCGCAATTTAACTGTTAAGCTCTCTCCCTAAAAATTTTCAGGATAAGTTTAATGAGTAAATGAAAAATGAGTTTGGTTTATCAACGTTTCAAAACTAGCTAACGCGAAGAGGTAATGGAACTAGACTAATTGGTTGTAAACCAGCATTATCAATTTAAAATTAAGTTGTTCATGCGGAATGGTCATCTTCTGTGAATTGTGTTGAGAAAATACGATGAGGCTTGGCTCATCAACAATTTAACTGAAATTAAGCCACTTTAGTTCTGGGGCTATCTATTTCTCTCTCCTCGACAAAAAGAAATCTGAACTACAATATATAAGCCATCCTTGAACCCCAAGTCTGCTCTCATCCTTAGATATCCATCACTCCAAAGTCTCTTTATCACTCCTTAAAAATGAGACTCAATTCATTGGCTACAGCCACTGCAGTCCTTACTTTCAGCAGCCCTGTCTTTGCAACATTTGGCCCACTCTTCGGCAGTGGCTCATCTGGAACAAGCGGTGGTACACCTATATGTACCAGCCAAGATGTAGAATCCGACTGTTGGAATTCATGCCAGCAAATGCTGACATTTTCTGATCTTTGCGGTGGTAGTCAAGGCTGCATGTGCTCTTCACTTCAAGAGAATGCTGTCACTGCTGGAAACTGTGCTTCATGTTATCACGCTGCTAAGAACAACCAAATTCAACTTAACTTCGAGGGCTCCGACTCATTCCACAATGAAGACTTCTTTAACCATGTCGTTGAGAACACCTTCTTCCCCTGGATGTCTAGCTGTGGATCTTCGCCCGCTCCGGCTGGAGGCGCTTGTCCTGCTCCTGCTCCTGCTCCTGATACAGTTACCGACAATCCGGCCCCTGCCACTGATGATACCTCCACTCCAACTGATGCTCCTTTGCCATCGTCTATTGCTACCGATGCTGGATCTGGAGACAGTGCCACCACAGCACCAGCTCCGTCATCTGCTCCTCCTCAAGTTATCACTCAAACTGAGTATCAGACCCAACAGTTTACTCAAACTGAGATACAAACCCAGGATTTCACTGAAACCCAACTATCCACTTTGATCCAAACTCAAGAGTATACTCAGTACCAAACTTTAACTCAAACTTATACCAGTCCTTATGCTACGACTCAGCTAGTCACTTTGCCAGCTGGAACCGTCACTTTGACTGCCACCATGACTGAAGCTTATCCATGTGAAGTTACTACTACTGTCGTTATGACTGCTCCACCTGTTACATCCGATATCTACTTCACATCTATTGAAACTGTCGAAGTTACTGGTGGCGAAACTACTGTTACTGGAACTGTTACCCAAGTGAACACTGTCACCGCTCCACCAGTAACTTTGCCTGGCCAAGTTGTCACTGTCACTAGTGTTTCTACAGATAGCATCACTCCCGAACCCACCACTGTTACTACCGAGATTGAGGTCACATCTACAGTCCCCTATCCATGTGATAGCGGCACTTGTCAATCCACCATCACTGATACTAGCTCGGTTGTAACCGTTATTACACCTCCTTGTTCGGAAGCTACTGTTACTCAAGTTCAAACCGTCGATATTACCGCACCAGCACCTCCACCCGTAACCACTACCGCATTGGTCACTTACACAAGTGTCTTCTCTTGTACCATGGAAGCTTGTACTATGACTAACACTGTTTTCCAAAGTACCACTCACGTTTTCACCCCTTCGCCTACAACTCAAATCGTTACGGTAACTGTCACTCCAACAAGTAAGTATATTCCTACTCCCAGTTGCTAGTAATACATCTTTGTTGCTAACTTATATACAAGCTACCCCTGACATGACACCACCAGGTGCTCCAGGTCCCCAGATGCCCCCTAGTTCTCCTGGCGATATGACTCCACCCAGTAGTTCAACTCCAGAGATGCCACCTAATGGTCCCAACCCTAGTGGTCCTGGAAACATGCCACCCAATAGTTCTCCTTCTAGCCCATCTGTACCTTCAAGCCAGGCACCGTCTCCACCTTCAGCTCCATCGGTTCCTCCCGCTGCTCCTCCTGCTCCTCCTGCTCCTCCTGCTCCCCCCGCTGCTCCTCCATCCCCTCCATCCCCTCCATCTCCTCCTGCTCCTCCTGCCGCTCCTCCATCCCCTCCATCCCCTCCATCTCCTCCTCCAGCTCCCCCAGCTCCACCTGCACCACCCGCCGCCCCATCAGCTCCCGCATCTCCTTCGTCTCCCTCATCTCCTTCATCTCCCTCATCTCCCCAATCACCTTCCTCACCTCCATCTCCCCCACTTCCCCCATCCCCTCCAGCTGCTCCATCACCACCTCCCTCCTCTCCTCCATCGAGCCCAATTGGACCTGTCCAACCAGGTGGTTGTGCCCCTGCTGTGACCGTTACCGTCACTGCCGCCACGGCTACAGTTACCGTTAACAACTGTGAAAACTGCCCAGTTACAGGCACCGGTTTGGCTTCTCAGGACCTTTCTTTGGCGATTGAACAGGGAAACCTAGGAGCTAATGTCAATAATCACTTGATTTCGGATAATAACAAAATGAACGTTATTAGAGATACAGTCAAGAAGGCCACAGCCAAGTCCGGCGCCTCATCCATTTCTAGCTTCGGATATTCGACTTTCGGTCTCGTTGTCTTGCTTGGACTTTTAATTTAAAACCAACACTTGATACAAAGAGTATGGACTAGCCTCCCAACATTCGTTACAATCCTTCCACACTCCTTTCATTTCTTTTTCTTCTTCTCAACTTTCTTTAAATCTAATTTTTATTCATATATATATATATTTTAGACTTTTTTAGGCTATTCTTTCTCCAATACATTATATTTAAAAAATGTCATTCTTTAAGCTTCCTTACAGCTTCCTTATTTAGGAGCCCCAAAAATTTCGGAACCTATTAGCTCAAAGAAGTAAGCGAGAGCTATAAACGACATGAACATTAAAACAAGGACTACTAACAGAAATACCATGTTTTATCTTATATATAGCAATATAGAATCACATATTTGCAACACATCTATAGAAGTGGAATTCTACCGGACAATATTATGATAGCTAATCTCGTTAGTTGCACCACATTTTTGATGGCCTGGCAAGCCGCTGCTGCCTATTCTCGAAATGTCCCTAGAGATCAAACCTCTGATAAAAAAGACATCTCTTCTCTAATTGCTGCGATTGTTCACGATCCTGAATTCCGAACGTCTTTGAACGAAGCTGTGGTTCAAATTGCTGAGGAAAAAGCGGGATCAGATAACAAGGCTTCGAGTTTGCCACGATATGATGCGGTGACAAATACCGATCAAAGCCCTGTCGTAGCTGCCGCTGCTGCTACTATCAGCGCGATCCCTGAGAATAATTTGGAGCTACCACTCTATCCTCCTCAAGATCTTGCAAATAAGGGGCGTTACAATGATAATCCTGTCATCAATGTAGCACAGGTTCAGGATGCAGCTAGCTCGTACACAGTGTTGACATCGCAAGTCCTAAGCACTTTATACAATGGCTATAGCGACACTGCTGCCGGAGGATCATTGGCCTCAACTACTGCTGGAGCAGAAACTGCGAGTGCTACTGAAGCCGAGTATGGAACAGCTGGAGCTTCTGCCTATAATACTAATGCCGCCACTACGCAGTACACTCTTGCTGGCGCCAGTACTGACACTGCTGCTAATAGTGGATACACATATGGGTCATCAGCATTAAGTTCTGAATCCAATGGTATTTATGGCACCACATCACTTGGCCAGTATTCTACTGATAGTCTTGGATCTTATAGCACGGATACCGCAGAGTCATATGGCACAGAGACTTCTCAGTCATATGGATCTGGAACAAGAACGGCAACCGAAACAAATTCAGCTTCAACTGCCACAGCCACCGTATCTGAATCGGCTCAGGGAATATCGACCACAACCACCACTGAAGCAGCACCCCCTCTTACCAATGGCCAAAATAGGGCGGAAGTTGCAACAGTTTCTATTTTATCCTTTGTGGTTCTCTTGACTATGGGTATTTTCTTCTGAACGAATTGACGCTAATATTACCCAGTATCTACTGATTGGTCTCTTTAATAAAGTTATATGCTAAAATAATAATACAAACTTGAAGACGCTAGTATATTTTCAGATAACAAAGGACTGTAATGCTGTTATAAAGTGAATGGGTTTTCCCACTGTGGCAGATTTGTGTCAAACAGTAACAATGCTGAGAACAGTCCTAACCATAATGTTGCTTGAAGCTCTAGTATCAAATGCAGCAGATACGGTAGATAATCCTCTTGAAAGTGGCACCAGCACAACGAAAATATGCCAGGTTGCAGCAGATGTAGAGGCTGCTTATTTGGATGCTGTAAATAATGCGAGCCACCTAGCTCTTAGTGGTTACAAAATTTCTAACTCTCAATTGGAAAAAATAGAAGAAACCCTATCCAGTGGTTACAAAACACTAGTGAGGGCTCAGAGAAGGGTCGAAGATATTTTCCGTCACCAAGATAACAACCCAATAAATGCCACAAAAGCTGCCAAATTAATCCTTAAATCTGTAAAAGAGGAAGCTTTGAAAGAATTTGAACAGGTAGCCTTATTATTCGATATCGTTTCTTCGGTGCAGGATACTGGAAGTGTAAAGAAAAGAGTGAATGTGAAGACAGGAGAATCTAGAGGCATAGCGCACCGTCGAAATATAACTCAATACATAGGGGAAAGAATCATAGCAACAAGCAACAAACCTGATAACCGATTCACTTGGCTTTCACTTGTACTTCCTGCGATTCTGCTTTTAATCTTTGTTAGCTTGGAATAAGAATTCTAAGTCAAAAACCGACAACGTCTTATCACATATTGAGGAATCACGTTTCATTAGTATTCAAATTAAGTACTAATATGGAGGTGATATCTATGTCTATGTAAAGAAACTCGTCTAGGATACTAATCATTTCTTCAATATATATATATATATATATATATA